>ML664242.1:1082-241778 GCA_007570785.1 Antilocapra americana | reverse complement strand
CAACTGATGAATGGATAAGAAAGCTGTGGTACATATACACAATGGAATATTACTCAGCATTAAAAAAAAATTCATTTGAAGCAGTTCTACTCAGATGGACCGAACTGGAGCCCATTATCCAGAGTGAAGTAAGCTAGAAGGAAAAACAACAATACAGTATACTAACGCATATATATGGAATTTAGAAAGATGGTAACGAGAACCCTGCATGCAAGACAGCAAAAGAAACGCAGACGTATAGAACAGACTCGAGGACTCTGTGGATGAGGGCAAGGGTAGGATGATTTGGGAGAATGGCATTGAAACATGTTAAGTATCATATGTGAAATCAATCGCCAGCCCAGGATTGTTGCTCGGGGCTGGTGCACCGAGATTTCCCGGGGGGAGGGAGGAGGGAGGGAGGAGGGAGGGGGGTTCTGGAGGGGGAGCATATGTACACCCATGGCGATATCATGTCATTGTATGGCAAAACCAATAAAAAAAAAAAAATGATGGTAGGTCACAGCTTAAAAGTAGTTTTTCTTAATTGCCCATAAATATAGTGCAATAAGTATGATGTGTAGTATCTTGTGATCAATTTACATACTCTTAGATTCCATGACATATGACATTTAAACTGAAACAAAAATTTTAGATGTCAACTCAAAAATGTTTGGGGATATATAGTTTCGCAAAATTCTGCAACAATGTGAGCAAAAAACATTTGTAGACCTGGATGTAGACCAGTTCCTGCCGAAGCTCAGTTTCAATCACAGAACAGAGTGGATTGTTTCAGCGAGTCAAGGAAGGGGTTGGCACTGGATAGACAGTGTAAGAGTCTGGAGTTCTCAGGCTGGCCTCAGGAAGTGGAGAAACCATTTTCCCAGGCTTTGCACCATTTCTTGTGGGCCATATAGTTACTCTTCTCTGATTTTCTCTCATATCTGCCCCCATTTTCCTGCTTCTCTTAGCAGAAAAGCTTTCTCTGTCTCTCAGAGCTCAGATAATGGCTTCAGACCCGAGTCTATGCAACCTTACAGCTCAGCAACCCACAGCTCACTGGCTCAGTCGCTCACAGGTCCCAAACCGAAGAGAGGACCAACTCATGTAAGATGTCCAATTCTGATGCCAGCAACTGGGGCTTGGAATACAAACATCACTGCGGGGAGAAGGGGTAGGGGGTGGTGGCAGTTCCCGAGGATGGGGACTAGGAAGAAGCAGGAAGCCACAAACCTGTCTACCAGAGTCAGCAATAATAACTAACACAGAGTTCTTACCATTGCCAAGCACCCCACTACTTGCTTCAAATACAAGAACTCAATCCTCAGTGCAATGCTAGGAGGTAGATACTGACATCCACCTTTTACAGATGAGGAAACTGAGGCACACGGTGCTAAAGGAAATTACCCAAGTTCAGGGCCTGGCTCCAAACTCTTTGAAGTAAACTGCCTCGGCAAGTTTCGCTGTTTGTATCTGGACTTGCTTGCAGCACTTGTGGACTGTTCTGTACCAGGGAGAAGTAACTTACAGGGGAATGGTAGCGACTGACATTTATCACTAAACTAAAACCCACTGGCTATTTTGGGAATTAGGAGGCAAAGAGAGAGGAACTATAGCATTTTTAACACCCTGCTGCATCTCAGTCACTTTATATACATTGTGATATTTTATATGCACTGTAATCCAAAGAAATAAGTGTTAAAATCCCATGTTACTTTTGGAGAAATGGAAGTTCAAAGGATTGAGCAACTTGCCCCAGGTCTCACCACTACGAGGGAGCAAAGCCAGAGTCTTATCCCAGGCCTGACACTTGGGCCTGCGGCATCTTCTCTGGTCCCTCTGCCAGGTTAGTGTCAAAGCAAACCAGGTGACAGACAAGGTAGAGAGTAAATCAATCAATCATGTAAGAAACCAAAACAAGGGTCAACTTCCTTAAACCAATATTGTTCAAAAATTCATTTACAGATATGTGTTTGATTCATCTGGTGAAACACACTGACTCTCTATTTCCTTTTGGCTGTACAAGCATTAATCTAGCTGTCCTCTAACCCTCTGTTGCAGTTGTTGAAGTTTCTACTGAAACAAGGAAAAGCCCTGGCCAATTCTTCACCTGAGATACAACTGCATGATAAAGTTAATATTTTTGCTCTGCTCTTCCTCATAGCTGATTTTTGCTTGCTGACTTAAAATTATCTTCCAGGGGCCCAGGGGCCCACAGTATAACAATTTTAACTCTTGGAAGGCAAACTCCAAATGCAGGGACAAATCTTTAAAAAGTTGATTGGTTAACGGTATGTTGTGGTGGGTTGACAAATGACAGGTAGATCCTGTTAGACTCTTCTCAGCACCAAGAAACCATCCTGTCAGACTTGGTCCAGCAGTGACACCAGAAGTTAACATGTCACCCTTGAATGGAAGAGCACAAATCATTTGATCTTAGCGTATCCAAAGCATTTCTTAAGTTTTTCTTACATGCTGGGTTTTTTATTTGTTCAGTGTTGCATTTACCCAACTCAGCTGCTCAACTGCTATTAAGAAGGAGATGTCTCATCAATAAAGGACCAACAAAGGCAGGATGGGGTGACTTCCCTGGTGGTCCAGTGGTTGTCTTTGCCTTCCGAAGCAGTGGATACTGGTTAGATCCCTGGTCAGGGAATTAAGAATCCACATTTCTTGCAGCTAAAAAATCAGAACATAAACCACAGAAGCAATATTGTAATAAATTCAAAAAAGACTTTAAAAATGGTCCACATCAAAAAAAAAAAAAATAGAAAAGGCAGGGTGGGAATTCAGACACTGGGTTTTAATGCAAAATCAAAACCCATTTGTTAGAAAGAGTCAAAGCAGAGGCAACTCCTGATCAGCTGGGTTTTCTCTGAACCAACAGCTTTGATGAAACCACCTGAAAGTGGGGAGAGGGTACCCAGGCTTCCTCTGTGCTGGACACCAGGCAAGGGTCTTTACATCATCTCAGCAAATGTCCCCCTCACAGCAACACTTCAAGGGAAGGCTTAATTAGCCACGTGTTCCTAAAGAGGACACAAAGGCTGAGAAGGTAAATGAACTGCTTGGGGGTGGGGGAGGGGGGACAGCTAGAGCGGACCTAGCTAGAAGTCAAACCCAGTCCTGAAAATCTCCCCAAACCACAGTACCCCAGTTCACCATGAGATGCCCTACTAATAACTATCCTTTCTACTCTGCACAGAGTAAAAAGCAATTAAGAATCATTAGTTAGGGCTTCCTCAAAAACCTGCTCCTGTGTTAAACTGCATTTTACTAGCTGAGCTGCAGCTCACTTCTGCTTCCAGGCCTAGAGTCACAAACCTCCTCCCAAAACGTCATTGTCGTTGTGTTACTCCCCTACTAAGACCCTATCACTTCCATGATAATATTCTAGAGCCTTCTTTTGAGTAGGAGAGGAAAGAGACAGAAGTCTTGAGAGAGAATCAGAGGGAGCCCTGCGGAAGATCAAGAAGGATCAGGTCAAAAGTACAGGAGGGGAATTCACCTGACAAAGGAGAAGGGAATGCCCTTCCTCTGAGACACAAGGAAAGATGAGCACCAAATCCCAAGCTGCCTCAGAGGTGGAGCATTGTTAAAAAGAAATCTTAGACCAGAGATAATCTATGTGGAAATCTTTTTAAACAGATCCTCCAAAGACATTGATCTTTGGGCATCTGCCAAGAGTCATAAAAGAAAATCTGGCTCAAGAGATGAAAGTAACATTGTGTAACAATGAGAAAAGTCAGCTCCTGGGCCGCCAAAACACTCATTCTCAAGTATGTTCCTGTGGTGGGCCCTGGGATACACCACTCGGATCTCCTCCCATAGAAGCCTGTTGTCGCAGCTTCTGGGCATCTGTCAGTGGACAGACGTCAGCTGGCAATCCCTTCAAGGGAAAGCCTTACTGTGAGCAGCCATCTTCATCAAGTCATGCCCCTTCCCTGGCAGCCCTACCTAGTAGCCCAGTCATTATGGAGCAGGAAGACTTGACCATCTGGCCAACTCAGGACCACCTGGAAAGTCACCATAGCTCAAGCGCTCCCAGTGGGGATAGCCAAGGCTCTCACTGGCACTGCAGCATGTCCTCCTCCCACAGGTGTGGATGTCAAGGAAACCCCTTAATAAATATCCTGCCCTCTATATACAACCTCGGAGCTGCTTCTTCAGCAATCCAACCTGCAATAAAATGTTAAATGCATCAAGGTTCTTTTACGAGCAAGGAGCCAAGAGTAAATCAGAAACTGGGATCCTTTATGCCTGATCCCAAGTCCATTAGGACTATCATGAAGCAGCACAAATCTCTCAAAATCTCAGGGCTTGGGCAGCTGCTTAAACAGACCAGTTGATTGACTGTATTATTACCAAAATATTCTTATTTTCAAAGAACTCACAGTGATTTATTCTTATTTGTAAAACTTTGTGAGGTTACGCAGTTTCATCTTTACTATACGTATTCACTCAAAGAAGGACTCGTTAAAGCACCTAGCCAGGCATTGTACTAGGGAGAGCAAAAGTGAAGAAAAGACTCAGGCCTTACAGGGCTCCCAGGTGGATAAGGCATCTGAAACAATGTGAAGAGGGCTACAGTGGAGGCACAAATGCAGTCTTTTTCCAGTCCAAATGAGAGTGTGATTGGAGTCTCAAGATGGTGGAAAGAGAAATGACTACAACATGATAACTGTAGCTGTTATCACAGGTGATCAGGTATAGTGGAGCCAGACCAAGTGGTTCTGAATCCTGACTTTGTCACATTCCAGTTCTTAGCAGGTAAGTTACTTAACCTCTCTTGATATCAATTTCCCCTTCCGTAAAATAGTGGTTGAATTAGCTCAGGTTGCCATAACAAAATACCACAGATTGGGAGTTTATTTCTTATAGCTCTTGGGGCTGAGAAGTCCAAGATCAGGGTGCTGGCTGATCTGGTTCCCTGGCAAAAGCGCTTCTCCCAGTTTGCAGACGGCCACTTACCCACCATGCCCTTTACATGAAATAGACAGAGGAAGCAAGCCCCCTTGTGTCTCTTCTTATAAGGGCACTAATCCCATCTCAAGGACCCCACCCTCCTGACCTCCTGAAACTCAAGTGCCTCCTGAAGGCTCCATCTCCAAATACCAAGACACTGTGGGGTTAGGGCCTCAGCAAATGAATTTAGGAGGCATGAAATTCAGTCTATAGCAGTGGTACATATACTGCTTTCCTTATAGGGTTGTGGTGAAGATGAAATGAGCCAGTGTGTATTAGGTGCCTGGACTAGTGACTGCCTCATGTTAAGTTCTGTTTGCAGATGCTTGCTCTTTTTATTATTAGAGTCACAGAAGCTAAATAAAAAACCGAGCAGTGTCAAATGCATCAAGATCATCCTCATTGAAGCTAAATTCCTTTGGGCACATTGTCTCTCAAAGGAAGAGAGATGAGCTTATTCTTGGGAATTAGAAATGGGACAAAGTGAAAGTGAAAGTGTTAGTCACTCAGTCATGTTCAACTCTTTGCAACCCCATGGACTGTAGCCCACCGGGCTCCTCTGTCTATAGGATTCTCTAGTGAAGAATACTGGAGAGGGTTGCCACGCCCTTCTCCAGGGGATCTTTCTGATCCAGGGATTGAACCTGTGTCTCTTAAGGTTCCTGCATTGGCAAGATTCTTTACCATCTGAGCCACCAGGGAAACCCCAGGAACAGGCCTATTTTCATGCAAATATTGGTTTGGAGAGACCTTTGCAATCAGGTATTACTAAGGTGAAAATCTCTGTCCTCTCTATATTCTTTGCTTTCATACCTCTTTTTTTCTTTCCTTTGTGATCAAATGCCTAACAATTTCAGAAACTTGTCCACTTAGGGGATTACTTCCATTAAAGAGTGTTTAGCTCTTAATCCCACAGGGCACAAGCAAGTTGAAATATAAGACATCATAGAAAAAGAAGAATTTAGCAGGGTTAAGCTCAAGGTGAGAGGTGAAAAGGGGTGAAATGGAAACCCAAGGAACCGTATCTTGAGGAAAACACCAGTTAGAGAAGGGCAATGGTTAATTTTTCAGCCTAACTTTCATTTAGTTCTGGAATTGGGTTCAAAAATAATAGTTTTTATTTGGCTTCCCAACCTTTTTGTCTGCATAGGGCTTTGAGTATATTTTCTATTGGAGATAGGTTGTTGGATGCAGTTCTGCATTCAGGAGATGTGGCAAACATCCTTAGTTAAGTAAATAAAAGGAGACCTCAAAACTCCTTAGGCTGAGAGAAATGGGTCTTTCACCCTTTCTCAACTTTTTTTAAGTCTCATTTCCATAGGACTGCTGAATTCACAGATGATAATTGACAACATGGTTATTTTGACTGTTGCCATCTTGATCGTCTCCGCTATTGCTAGACTGTAACACTGACAGCCCAGATCCTTAAATCCCTGGCTGGCCCTTTAGGTCTTTCTACTTATTTGCTGCTTGTTACTCCCCCTTGAAAGAACAGAGAAAGACTATTATAATTAGGATGAAAGACGATGGAAAAGTGTGAACATATACTGTCAAGGGTAAGGGGAAAACAGATGCTCTCATTCATTTTTTAAAAATGATAGCTTTATTGAGATATAATTCACAGAAGATTCATTACTTTATAGGGTACAAAATTCAGTGGATTTTTGTAGATTGCATGATTATCACCACTAAGTTCAGAACATTTTCATCAACCCCAAAAGAAAACTTGCACCCACTAGTTCTGTCTCCTCTTCCCAGTCCCTGGCAACCAGCAATCTACTTTCTATCTCGATGGATTTGCCTATTTGGGATATTTCATTATAAATGGACTTATAGAATATGCAGACTTTTAGTGACCGACTTCTTTTACTTAACATAATATTTTCAAGATCTCATACATTCTTGATAAGGTGACTTGAAAATTGTCTTAAATGCATATACTCTGATTCACAAATTTTATGTTCAAGAAATAATCTCTCAGAAATGTTCCTACATAAAGGTAGCTGCACAAAAACATGGGTTGAAGCATTAACAAAAGGTTGGGGTGGGGGGGATCTAAATTCTATCAGTTAGGAACCTAGCTGAATACATTACAACCCAATTCTACAGTGAAGTGACATGCAGACAGCCACAGAATAAGTGGGTCCTATATGGAATCGTGTGGAATTATCTCCAGAATCTACTGGTAGGTGAACATAGCAAGGGAACACAGCAAGACAGAGAAGAGTGTGTAAAGCTGACTTTCACCTTTAAAAAGTAAAAAAAAAAGTGTGCATATATATTTATATGTCTACGTATGTATATATGTGTAAATACACACATACACACACACACACACATGGAGGGGATGGAGGAGGGAAGGAAAAGATGAAGAAGGTGGCAGAGGAGGAAAATACCTCCTAGGATGAAATAGGAGATGGAATGTCTAAAAACGACTCACTGGTTGTCTCCAGGGAAGAGGCACGGGAAAGGTGGTCTAGGGGACAGGGAGGGGAACAGAGGGAGACTTACTCCTTATCGTATTCCTTTTAGTGTTGTTTGACTATTTTTTTATCCTTAAAAATTACAATAGAGATGATGTCGATAGACTTTGTGAAGTCGCTCTGTGGGCACATTAGGCCCTGAGCCTCTGCCCTTGGGGTTCTGTGGCCAGTCCCCACTGGGACTGAGACCCCAGGACTAGTTTTAATGAGGCAGAAAAATCAATGATTTGAAGCTCAGCAATTTCTGTTCTTATCTTCCCAGAGACTTGCTGTCACCTGCACAGCACTTTCACCTGCCAATTAAGGCAGACATATGCCTTTGATGTCAAAAACTGCAGGAGTGGGATGGGAGTACTTCAGAGCTACTTGCTGAGACCCCATCCTTACTGCCCACATGGTCTCTCTCCCTAACGCCCCTGACTTCACCATGCCTTTGGGAATGGTTCTGAGCCTGTATTTACACCACTGAACTTTGAAGAGGGCTGTCAGCATTAGGTCTAATATGCAGCCCATTATTTTAATCCTCCCATGACCTTTGGTGGAAGCACAGATATTTCCTGCCCTGTTTCCTCCACCTCTCTGCCATCTACCAAAACACTGACCTCAAGTGGGAGAGAAGATACAGTCAAGTTTTCTGCCTCACTGTCGCTCCCTGCAAAGTCAAAAGCACTTTCAAGTTTTACTCTGGCCAGAGCTCATTTCCTCCCACCAGTATTGGAATGAAAGTCAAAACGAGGTGAAAAGACAGATTGTGTAACTTTTATTTTTAAAGGGGGTGTTTAATTATGGAAGGCATGATTGATATTCCAATGCTGTGTATAATGGCTTCATTTACTTATTTTTTTTGCCAATAAGAAGTGAGAAATTCTGTATCTATAGTCAAAATCTGATATAATTCTTCACGATCCATACAAAAGTCTCTCTGTTGCTACCTAGAATAAAAATGTTGATGCATATTATTTATTAAAATTCACCTGTATTTACCTGACACCTTTTACGATATCTCTCCAAATTGCCTCAGTAACCTCTCACATCAAAGACTGGTGAGAATATGTGGAGTTTTCCTTCCTGTTTGAGTAACGCCTATTCAGAAGGGTAGTAATTAAAAGCATATCATAATTTTTAAACCTTAAGGGAAGTTATTGCATGCAGCGTTGCTGGAAACAGTTATTGGAATGTTAGCTAACACCTACATATACTGCGATTAGTCATGAAATGCTGTCTCTGACAAGCTTTAAAATAAAACCTCCTCTAACAAAATCATCATGTACATAGCAGTCCCATTCAACTATGCATTTGAAATGTCATCCTTTTGCTGAGCTGCTCAGCTCTCTGCACTGCCAGGACTCCAGCACTGGCTGTTCAGGTATAGGCATGAGGGAGATGGGTGATTTGTCCCTGAATCAGTGTTGCATTCTACGTGTGCACAAACGGATGTAGCCTCCAATCTGCAACATCAGCAGCAGCTTAGCCGAGAGGGATCAGCAGAGGCCATTTTCCAGTGCTTCTGCATTCCTCAGCAGTATACTTGACCTTGAAAGCTATAGAGAATGAAAGGAAACCCACTAAAGCTAGCTTCGTGGGTGTCTTTCCATTAATATTCTTTTCAGAGATCCCACCCACGAAACATCAAATCCTTCTTTCCTTTCCAGCTGCCACTGCTCTAGAGAGTAGTGGTCTTGTTTCTGGCTGCACACATTAGTCACTTGGAAGGGGTTGAGGGGCAGAGGTTAAAACATACCCCACACCAGAGACCCTAAATTAATTTGCCTGTGTTGTACCCTGGAATTAGTGTGTTTTAATACCTCCCTAGTTGTTTCAGAAGTATAGTCAGGGCTGTAAACCACTGGAGCCCAGCAGAGACCTTCCTCAGGCCATACCTGGATTATGGCAACGGCCTCCTCAAGGGCTTTTGCACCTGAGTTAATTGTCTCACTATATTCCAGTAACTGGCTAACTTCTTTTATTAACTCATGTTCCTTGAAGCTCAATGAGAAAATAAAGATGGGCATGATGGAAAAACTAGCAACTACAAGCAGAAATAACATTCCATATTTTATTGTCTTTCTCCCGATTTTTCTTGTACACATGGATGTAAAATACATATCTACAAAAATGAGACGCTGCTACAACGGTTCTCCATAATCTTCCATTCTTCTTAAGTGATATATCGTGGGCAAATTTCTGTGTCTAAATAAAGAGGCTTATCTTTTCTCTTGGTCACGTGGCACAAGGCTGAGCCACTGCATTTTTAAGTAATCTTTTATTTCAGAGTGGGCCATTTACATTGTCTCCTTGTGGGGTTTTTTTGGTCAATGTTTGTGTTAGGTTTTGTTTGTTTTTACTATTAAAAACAACACTGGAATGAATCATTTGGAACAAAGATTTTTGTGAATAAATCTCTCTGCCTAAGATGTATTTCTAAAAGTAAATTTGCTGAATCAGTGTATCTATTCACTGTAATACCTTTAACAAACTGCTCTTCCAAACCACCCGAAAACCACTAGTATTTTAAAGTGTGTTTTTTTAGTCCTTTGACTAACTCTGGGCATTACTTTCTTAAAAAAAAACCTTTGTTCAATCTGGTAAATGGTAACTGGCATATAATATGTTTATATTGCTCATGCGCTTGAACATTTTTTATCTGTTTTATTGGACATTTGAATTTCTTCTTTTGCCCATTTTCTAGAAGATGTTCTTTGTCTTATTTTTGTGTAAGTCATTTGTATATTAAGGCTATTAAATTCTCCTTATTTTTCTTTTTAATTTTTTTAAAGTTTTTTTTAAATTTTTATCTTTTTAATAGTGATTTGGTGGCATACAATGTTTAAACCTTTATGTATTCAATTTTTTTTTCTGTATGGTTTTAACTTTTTCTTGTCATGCTGACGTGACATACTGACAGTTTTCCCTGAAGATAAAATTGTGGAAATGTTTACCTATGTCTTTTTCTAATACTTTCATGGTTTTGTTTTGTAAATAATTAAATCTTTGTGGCTAAGTAACTTTGAAAGCACAAAATTGACCATTCCACTCCCCTGCTGAACTCTTTCCATGCCTCCCCATTGCCTGTAAGATTAAGTTCAAGTTTCTTCATGCCCCTCACATTGCCTGGCCACTCTTTAACTTCTATACCCTTTTCACGTTTGTTCATAGGGTTCCTTTTTTCTACAATACACTCGAGGAGTCCCTTCTCCCTCGATAGATAGGGGACCAAGATTGTTTTGATCATCCCGGCACCCAACATGTGTCAGAAAGAAAACAGACATTCACTAACTACTTGTTGAAAGAATGAATAAAATGTTACCTTCCCTGAGAAGCCTTTTCCCATGTCCCTGGGTGGAATCTGTTCTTCTATTGTCTTCCTAAAATTTTCCATTCTGATCACTATTCCATTATATCATATCATACTGTCATTAAATTGTAAGTCATGAGACCCACATTTATCTACCCATTAGACCCAACTGCCATCTCATCCGTGCTCCTCAGCAGGAGTGGGACATGCGATAGGTACTCTGTATATGCTGTTCGGATTCAGATAAATGGCTCCCCCTGCGGGGAGTTCTGCCTTCCGTGTGTCCAGATGTGTTGTTATATTTAGAAGTAAAGACCCTGACAGTATAAAAAGATGGCTAAGTTATTAGGTGACAATATATGCTCCCAGATAAAAGCTAAAGGGGGTCAAAATGGTACATCATGAAAATAGTGCCTTGAAATAATGGTGAAGCACAGTAGTAATGTCTCTGGGCACCCCTTCTTGGGCACTGTCTATTCATGCCAGTGAGGATCAGAGCATTATCGCCAGCTCCAGAGCCCTTCTCTAGGTGGATTCAAAACAAGCAAATAAACAAAAGAATGGTAAGGTAACCATCTAACTATCCTTTAAGAATGTTGTACATGAAGAATTAATGTATTTCAACAGATGATGAGAATAGAGTTATGCATTCTGTTCCCCTTGGCTGCCTTTAACTTAGAAGTTTAATATGGTTACTCACGGTCCTTCTATATATAATGATTTTTAATTTAACAACTTTATTAGATGCCTCTCCTTCATTACAAACCATCAAAAATCTCTTTAGATAGTTAAGAGTCCCCATTATAAATAATAATAAAAAGCCTTTCCTCTTCCTCAATTTCCTCTGCCCAGAGGGCTCCATGTATGAAGAACCTGGGTGACCCACATCGCTTAGATTCTTTACCATCTGAGCCACCAGGAAGGCCCTATGGACCACAAAGATGGAGGCTTTTTTTTTTTTTTTTAAACCAAGAAAGAGTATCGAAGACCTTTAAGAAAGCAATCTTACAAACTGGTTCCACTTTGTAGCTTGGGACAAGAACTGGGATTTTCTTCAGATAGTATCCATGATCAAAATCTCTGACATCAAACTGACCTTAGGCATGTCATTTTACAACTGAAATTTCAGTTTTCTTATCTGCCAAGCAGCAATGTGGGTGGGTCTATATGATCTCAAGTTTCTTTCCTAACCCTGAGCTGTATCTGATCATCTTCCCTAGGAAGATAGGAACAAAGAGACCACCCAGGGAGAGAAGAGGGAGCCCTCTCGCCTTCTGTCTGGCCCTGTAACCCTTCACCCTGCTACAGATAAGGGGTAGGGGAGTAAATTCCCAACCCAGCCATACAAACACACCAGGATTGCTGAGGGCACCTGGTTGTGCCAACTGCATGGCCTCCCCCAACAAAGTAGCCAGACTGAGGCTACTAAGTGACTGCTAACTGGATAGATGCTGTGCTGGGCTGCTTTCTAAAAGCACTGCGCTTTCATTTACATGCCTTAGAGGCTACTGGCAATGGGACAGTTCGGTGATTCTACAAAGCAAGCCCTTTACCCTTTCCTTTTCTTTTCAAACTGTACCTTGGGTTTTAATTGTCAGATATGGAGCTTTAAAGCAGAATTGTTCTGGAGCTGGGAGCCTGTTTACTGTTATGCAGGAGCCAGGCTGGACCCTACCAAAGACAATTTTCTGTTCCTAAGGGACACTGCATACCCTCCAGCCTTCACTAGTTTCTGGTTCCCCCAAGTCCACTGAAGAGCCAAAATACAGTGAGCTGGCAGGACTGGGACGACCCCTGGGGAAGCCAGGACCTGGACAAGGAGAGGCTGTCACGAGGTGGGCGGGCTGGGGGAGGGAGTGCTTGTATGTTGAATAACATCAATATGCAAAAATGATGGATTTTTTTCTAGAGGGAACATTATTTCCCAAAGTGGTTCATTTATGGTCCTGACTCAATTTTTTTTTTAAATCAAGAAATTTGGATAAACTCTGTGATTCGGGAGGGTTGATTACTACACATGACCCAGTTATGCTTAACTAGTTCTTGAACCATGAATGCATGAACTTGGACTTGTTAGTCTCTCCCTCCATAGTTAATTATGTTGAGGGATGTTATGAGGTCTAAGTCCCAGGGCCCCACACTAATGAGGAGGAAAAGCTTTTGCAAGAAGCTACTAACTTGTTAGTTAGCCACTGTAGAGCTTTCCACCATCTAGTCTGGGAGATCCATGTGTATCACACTGTCTGCACCTTGGAGCTGCACTGTTTCACAGATGCATGTGGGTATTGCGTGCAGAAGTGGAACTGGTGCCACCAAAACCTGGAAATTGTCATTTGATTTAACCTTAATAAGTTTAAATTCAAATATCACATGTGGCTAGTGGCTACCATATTGCACAATGCAGATATAAGAACATTTCCACTCAGATCTCCAAAGTGGCATTAAAACCTGCAACTAATCCTTGATGATCTAAAAGTCAGAAATTGCAAATAATTGTAACATTCCTGCTGCAAATCTTTATCAGATTTCGAAAATAGGCAGTGAGCTTATCACCCAAGATATTCAGCCTTCAGCCTCTTCAAGACCACAAAAATATTAGGGAAAGAGATAAGCTTAGAGAATTTTTCCTCTATTTTCAAGTGCCTACAATGCTCAGATGTTAGACTGACTTCTTCCAATGACTGGTTTTTAGATCAAAGTGTCTAAAAATGAATATGCAAATACACTGTCAGTGATTTCAGTTCTGCGGCAGAATCTCATTACTCTGAGTGACATGGAAGAATCCTTTACACATTGGCCATCCCGTATCTCTCTCTTTTAGGCTATAAGCACTGTGAATCCCATTAACAGATTCTCCTTCAGTCGCCCGAATAATCTGTGAGTGACTCACAGTTTGGAACGTTTTGCTGCTGAACTACATTGAAGGCGGAAGATGAGACTGTGGCAAGAATGGGCTGAAAATGGGAGGGACAGCTATAACGTGTCTTGCTGCAGCTTTTCATTTCAGTAGTTTAAAAAGCAATTAAGGAAAGGAATGAGGGTCCTGACTAGACAGAATTCAATTCGCCCCTTTTAATGGATTTGGAGCATGAGGAAGCATAAGGGTAATCCATCATCACATTACTGCTATCACCAGAGTTGTCTATATTTCAGAGAGCCTTCATTTCCTTCACCAAGAGGACACAGACCTCTGGGTGCTGATTTGGGTATCAAGAACTACCAAAAAAAAAAAAAAAAGAAATGGAAACAACAACTCTCAGATCAGCATTGAAAAATGTCTGCTCTGGGTCTTTGCTTCTTGTGGGCAGAGACACCTGTCAGGACTGGGAGGCTGTGGGTGGCCCTATTTGTAGGATTTCCAGTCTCATCTGACTCTAGACAAACCCTGGTACTTTTCAAGGAAGGGCTAGTTCAGATGCTGGATGGAATAGTGAAAAATTGTTTTCTGACTAATTAATGAGCCAGGGTCCTTTGATGTTATAAGAGCGTAGTTGGAACTTAGTATGGCTGTTCTGTGAGGAATGGTGCATCATCAGCGGATGTGGCCAACCACTTGGGAACAGCTTATAAAGAGCTGAACCACCCGTAATGAGATGGTTTTGTAGCTGAGGTTATGAGTCATTGATGTGGGTGCCAGGTAGAGCCAGTGCTGGGCCTCAATGACAGAGATACAAAGCGGGTGTTTCTAAGCATGGATTTGGAGATAATTCCACAAAATCATAGCAGCCAGTTATTGAGCATGAGGTGTGCTTTCCCCACATTATCTCTAATCCTCATCATGACCACTTTTGATGGGTCCCATCATTTCTACCTTTTTCTCAGATGAAGGAATCTGGGCCTAGAGAGGATAAGAACCTCACCCAGGATGACCCAGATAAGAAGTGATGAAGCCAAGATTAGGACTCTGGTCTTTCTGGCTGTGCTTTTTCTGACCACCTAAGACAGACCTCAGATGGCTGCCTGGCTCAGTTTTGCTTCCTAGTATGATACCTCTAAGGATGAGAGGAAGAACTTCAAGGGTATATCAGCATTCCTACTTTACAGCTGGTACAGAAAGGAAAGGCAACATAAGGCTGGGCATCTTTGGTTGCAGTGAGTGGCCTGGGTGCCCGCCCAATACTTAATTCTCGGAAGGAACTCAACTGGGGTCTGAGTTACTTGGGTGTGTCCTTGCCGAAACCATGGCATCAAGCACTCAGTGTCTCACTTTGGCCTCGTCAAAGTTTCTGCTGAATATCCCAAAAACATTACAAATACATCCAATTTTCCTCAGCAATTCTACTTTTTGCAATTTAACCAATAGATGCAGTTATATGCATGCTAAAGGAAGAATGTACAAATTATTCTTGCAGCATTTTCTAATATTGAAAAATAAGGAACAACCTAAATAGTCAAAGCTATGGTCTTTCTAGTAGTCATGTACAGATGTAAGAGTTGGACCATAAAGAAGGCTGAGCACCGAAGGATTGATGCTTTTCAAACTACGGTGCTGGCCAAGACTCTTGAGAGTCCCTTGGAGAGCAAGGAGATCAAACCAGTCAATCCTAAAGGAAATATCTTGAATATTCATTGGAAGGCCTGAGGCTGAAGTTGAAGCTCCAATACTTTGGCCACCTGATGCAAAGAGCTAATTCATTGGAAAAGACACTGAGTCTGGGAAAGATTGAGGGCAGAAGGAGAAGGGGACGATAGTCGATGAGATGGTCAATAGCATCATCGACTCAATGGACGTGAGTTCGAGCAAACACAAGAAGACAGTGAAGGACAGGGGAGCCTGGTGAGCTGCAGTCCACTGCAGGCCAAGAGTCAGGTATGACTTTGTGACTGAAAAACAACAAATTTTCATCAGTAGGGCATTGATACCATGTATAATAGAAAACAATACAACTGTAAAAGAGGTTGAGGAAGCTCCCTTAAAATGATACAGAAAGACCTCTAGGATGGAGAGTTACTGAAAAAAGCATTAAACAGGGTTTTTAATATGCTAACTTTTGTGTTAAAGCAAAAAAAAAAAGATGGAAAGAAAGAAAATAATATCATATTTCTCTTAGGACTTAAGGAGACCCTGGCAGAATGTCTAAGAAACTAACACAAACAGAGCTGGGAGGGAAGAACTCGACAGATGAGCAACCAGGATGGTAAGGAGAGGTTTATCCCTTTTGGGTTTTCATACATATGAAAATGTTAATAGTAATGAAGAAATAAATCAAAAGAGAAAAATGGCATGTCCTATGCTATAAGATGCATTCTCTCCCGGGACATATAAATGGCAGAGCTGTGCTCTTGTCTCCAATAAAGAGAGATACCAGACTCAGAAGTACCAGATAAGGGAGAGGGCCAGGGCCCAAATGCTGACTTTCTTACTTTCTAGGGTTGTTTTCTGAACCTCCATTTTCTCTCTTAAAATTAAAAAAGGAGGAAATAGTATCACTGTGTTGAGAGCTGACCAAGATAATGTGTAAAAGTGCAAAGTTCACCCTAAAATGGCTTCGGCACATAGTAATTATTAACCGCTCTTGGCCAATGCAAGAGTAGTTGTTAACCATTCTAACTCAGTGAGCCCTGAGGGCCTGAGGCCTGGGCCTTGCTGAGTGTCAGGAACCCAAGCTCCAGAGCGCTCCCTTCTCTCCTCTTTTGGCTTTGAATTTCACCTTCTCTAAGTTTCACTGGGGCTTCCCTGGAGGCTCAGTTGTAAAGAATCCACCTGCCAATGCAGGAGATATAGGTTCAAACCCTGATCTGGGAAGATCCCCTGGAGAAGGAAATGGCAACCCACTCTAGTATTCTTGCCAAGAGAACCCCATGGACACAGAAGTCTGATGGGCTACAGTCCATAGGGTCATACATGAGTCGGACACGAGCAACTGAACAACAAAGAAGTTTCACTAGAATGGACTTAAGATACTCAGCAGTCCTTTTTCTGTACCTCTCATGCTAATGGTGCAGCCAGCCTTATCATCTTACTGCCAGGTGAGCCCACTGTCCCTTGGTCGATGAGTGATGCTGGTAGGAAAGCAAATCCATATCTGATGGCAAGTCCTAGGAGGCACATTTTTACCTAACATGGGTTCTTGAACTTATCTTCTGTAACGATGTTGCTGACAATGGCACATCTTCCAGGACAAACAGCCAGTGGTTGGCAATTAATGTAATGGATGTAGGTCTCGGCTTTCCTAACCCTGAGATGGTAAGTGGAAAAGAACTTCTTCAAGATTGCATTTGATCTAGGAAGCTGAAATTCCCAGGCTCAGTGGCCCATTGTGACAGTCACTTCCGGCCCTCAGGGCCACCTAAGGGCTGTGCCACAGCATCGCTAGGGGCTATACTCCTGTAGCACAGCCCCTGAGCCCTTAGCAGTGGCTTTTCTCCACACATTCCAGGAGGGACTACTGCCTGCCTTTCAACTCAGACTTAGCAGTTATGCTGACTCAAAATCCTCTGCCCACTGTCCTAAATCTAGAAAATTCCTTTCCCTCTCCTACAGTGCAAAAGTGGCCACCACCTCCTGGCAACTAAAGCTCCCTTCTTTCCTCCCCTTTTTCTTTGCCCTTTCCCTCTTTCCTACCAATGCTAAGAGGAGTTTCCTCTGCCCTGATGATTTGGACAAAACATCAGGCCTTGTTATGACCCCACTGCCCCCCAAATAAAACTGAGCCCCAGATTCAAACCTATCCCCTGACTCTCAAGAAATGAGTGTGAACTGGACCATTTCTCCATCCCAGTCACCCCTGCTTTGCCTCTTCTCTGACTTCTCTGTTTCCCTCCTCTCCTGTTACATCCCTCCTTTGACCCTGAGGGCCTGGGACACCCATGCCTCCACCACCCATCACTTATGGAACTCCTTGATTGTGCTTGTTCACCTTCAAGTCTTAAATGACACCCCTGAGAACTCCAGCATTGCCTTTTTTAGGCACTCAAGTGCAGCCACTAAAAGAAATAGAGTTTAAAACAATTGTTTGTGGAAGAACCTATTTTTTAGCTCTGAGGACAAATTTGCACCACACTCAATTCTTAACAATAGTCTTCTCCAGTTCATACACCTGACAGAGAGCAAATATTTGCTTATTCTTAATCCTCAACCATCGCTAAAAATTTATTGAATGCATATTAACTGTGAAGCACTCTTTGAAGTACTGGCCTCAGGTCAAGTTCCCTAGTGAATCCTGAGATGGGGATTCCTGGGCCCAACAGGGAGAAGGGAAAGGCTACCCACTCCAGTATTCTGGCCTGCAGAATTCCATGGACTGTATAGCCTGTGGGTTTGCAAAGAGTCGGACACAACTGACCGACTTTCACTTTCACACTGAATCATGATTTCAACCGAGGTGCTCTGCCTTGAGCCCCTGTGCCCAGCCTCCATACAGATCTGCTCCTCGCACGGGAGGACGCAGTGTAAATGGGTGCTGAGTCACTCAGGTTAGCAGTGTCACCCACTCAGGCAAAAATGGCTACAACATTTCACAAAGAGGTAATAAATATATTTTATTACTGCAACACAAAGATTGACTAAGACCAATACTTGGGAAAACAAAAGAAGAAAGAGTGGTTAGCAAGGCTGTTGCACCAAAACGCACATCTCCCATACAATGACATATGTTTCTTACTCCATTTCTAACTTTAAAGCACAACTCATTATACTTTAATACCTTCATTTCTCATAATTTTCATCAATATCTTATTTTTAAAGACTTAAACAAAAACTATAGACAGTAGGAAACAAACTCATATATGAGTAATAACAAAGTTTTAAAAATATGGCTTCAAGCAAAAGTGCATCTCCCACTTGCAGTGTTTATTATCATATTCAGCTATTTTCTTTCTCCTGACATCTTTAACATGAGAGATGAGACCGAGTTACAATTTCCAGTGCTAGGGTTGTGAAAATGGTATGAAACAGAACTGAACATTCAAGAAAGTGTTTGAAGAACAGAGATTAATGTATTTCTCTGAAGGGGTGCAGAACCAGGTTCTGTCACTCAAGCTAATGACACACCCCTAAAAACAATTAGCATGTGGAACGAGGCCAAGGTGAGGATGCCACGCCCTCCAGACAAACAAAAGCAGAACACACTTTTGATAATATCATTTCGCCCAACAGCTCCTGGCTTGTCTCATATAATAATTAATAAAGCCGTAATATTAACTGAAAATTACACAAACTCTGAGAAACAGACACATTTCTTCCACTAGTAGTTAGAAGTTATTCTCTCCCATAAAATTTTTTAGGAAAAAAGAGAGCTTTTTAAAATAAAACCTTAAAGCCTCCTAGTGCAGACGGCTTTGTATGCTGTCTGTTTAGCATTATTCCTCGAGATCTAGACACTCTCTCTGGGAACTCCGGCCCATGTGTTTCCTGCAGTGTCTTGGCTGAGCTCAGCAAAGCCTAGGATTTCACCAGGTGTTAGGTAGTGAGATCTACCATGGCAGTGTGGACTTCCCCTCTGGGGATCTATTAGTAGGTCAGGATACCTAGCAAGCCTGCCTAAAAATGGTCCCAGAGGGGCCGAAGAGGTTAACCCAGAGTCAACGTGGCTGTGAGGGACCAGCTGAAATAAATCAGCTGAAAGCTCCCAGGGGGCCCTTAGTTTAGATAAGCAAAAGCTAGGAAGGGGAGAAGAGAAATGAGGCCTCTGTTCTGACTCTCGGAGGGGAAGGAGGAAGTTGACTAATTAAATTTAGGAGCCCAGGTGAGGAAAAGGACTCCATGATTTGGCTAACCCAGGGAGGAAATAAATTTGTTGGAAAATTAGAATACTGAAACTCTCATTTAACCTTTGGTCCTTTCTGAATGCTTGAAAGAGGAGAGGTTAGTCTTGGGAAAAAACAGACACCTCTGGATTTGAGATTCCCAGAGCTGCGGTGGTGCCGCCATGCTGTTTGTTTTAGTAAAAGGAAACTCTTGCCTGGAGCCCATCCAAGGCGGTGTCATTGCCAGAAAACCCAGAGGACCTTGTTATAAAGTGGTCCTTTGTCCCAGGCCTTTCCCTCCCACCTTCTCATCTCCTCCCAGACCCTGCAGCATCAATCATCTCCTCTTTTCTTACCTCTTTAATCTTTTCCTTTCCACTGTCTCCTTCCACGTGGCCGACACAATTGCTTTGGTTGTCCAGATCCTAAAACAACAACAAAACCTGCCCATGAACTTGCTTCCCTCAAAGTTACTGTCCCATTTTCGTCCTGTCACCACTCCACTCCCACTTCCTCACCTTCTATTTATTCCTCGACTCTCGGCAGCCCAGATCCTGCCCCACCTTGGACAGCACACTCATGACAGTCCCAATCAACTCATCCAAACTCTTCCTTTTGGCTTCACTAGTGGTTAACACCATGAGCCATGCCCTTCTTAGATCTTCTTCATTGTCTTTCAGTGCTTTCATTGACAGCACCCAACTACCTCCCCAATGCCTCCCAGACCAGAATTTCTGAGACTTTGCCAGCTCTTCTTCGCCAACCACATGAGACACTCACTAAGATTCTGTTGCTTACATCCTTCTCTTCACGTGTTCTCCCTTTATGAAGATGTACTCTTCCAGTTTCCACAATCTTCTATGTGTGATGCCCTCAGATATAAATGCTCAGACCCAGTCTTTCTACTGAACCCAGGCTTGCACTGCAAACTCCTAGACAGCATGCAGGCACTTCATATTCAAAAGTCATTACCTTCCTTGTTAAATGTTTCTTCTTCCTAAAACCTCAGTCTTCTGCTGGCTTTGGTACTCAGGCTCCATTCCTTAGGAGCATCTTTGACTTGCTTCTCTCCCTCATCAGCCACATGTAATTTAATTTGATAGTCCTGATGATATTCCCTCTAAGTTGCCTTTCATGGTCAAATCTTTCTAATTTAGGCTTCTAGAAAACCTCCTATCACTTAGAGAATTTTAAAAATTTAGCCAAGGTCTTGCTTAGTGGCTCAGTGGTGAAGAATCTGCCTGCCAATGCAGGAGCCATGGGTTGGATCCCTGATCAGGGAAGATCCCACATACCTTGGAGCAATGAAGCTTGTGTATCACAACTATTGAGCCTGTGCCCTAGAGCCCAGGTGCCACAACTACTAAGCCCACATGCTACCACTACTGAAAGCCCATGCCCCCTAGAGCTGGTGCTCCACAACAAGACAAGCCACTGCACTAAAAAACCCACACTTTTCAGGGAAGAGTAGTCCCTGTTCCCAGCAACTAGAGAAAGCCCACACAGCAATAAAGATCTGGCATAGCCAAAAATAAGATGAATAAATAAAATTATTTTGAAAAATCAGTCAGCCAACTGATTCTTCCCATTTCTCCTCACTGCCTCTCTTCTCTCACACAGATGGAAAGCATCAGTTCATTGAGTTGATGACATCATTCCCATCCTCAAAAATGTTTGGCAGCCCCTCTGTTATTCACAGAGTAAGTCCAACCTCCTCAGCCTGAGCACCCAGGTCTTCGAAATCAATGTCCAACATTTTTCCTATCACCCTTCCCTCCTCAGCACATATACTCTGCTGTTTTTTCAGTTTGTTGAAGGTACTTTGCCTTTCCTCTGGTTTTCTAGTATTTTTTTTCTCCATGAAAACACTTCTCTTCTAGTTGCAGCTTACTGCAGATCTATCCATACCTCTAGGTTTTGCTTAAATACTACTTCCTCCATGAAGTCATCCCAGATAGCACTCGCCCCAAATAACTCATTTCTCTTTCTTCACTATAAACTACCCTGTAACTTTTGACTTCTACTATCACAGTCTCCACAAAGTATCAGTGTCACCAGGGACTTTGTTAGAAATGTAAATTCATTGGCCTGATCCCTGATCTACTGAATTAGAATCAGTGGGGCAGAATCCAGGGCTTGTTTTAACAAGCTTGCCAAATAATTGTGAGACAGGCTAGTTCAAGCACAGCTGTGTTAGAATCCGTGCCCTAGGGCCAATATTATGTGTTTGCACATGTCCCATATCAACTACGACCTTCCTGAGGACAGAGCTTGTCATAATGCTTGGCCCATCTTATAAGCATAGGAGTTTAATAATGCGAGCTTGTTGAATAACCTCTGGTTGTACATGGCCTGGAGTACTGCTTAAGTACAGTAATTTTGTGAAGAATTTTACTGCACTTCAGGAGAAGAATCAACTGTCAAGTTGTACTGTGTATATTGTATTTGTCTTTGTTTTCTGGATTTGGTATTAGTGGTAGGAAAAGACGAAAATGTGTCATTTAATGTTCCAAAAAAAATGTTCCAAAAGAGTTTCTTGCCCAACCATCGACTTCACCTTGGCTTCCTACTGAATGTTGAAGAAGAGAGTGCTATCAGACATTTATTTTCTACCAGGCACTATGCTAGTTTGTTTAATCTTCACAACAATCTATGTAATACATGCTACAATTATCTCTATTAGGATGATAGCAAATGAAGGCTTAGGCAGGTCATGATCACACAGCTAGGAGGTCTGAGGCTGTGAGTTCCACTCTGAGCCATCACAATGAATCCCTGCCTTGGCTTCAAGCCTGCTAACTAGGCCTGGGCTTTTCATGGAAGCCACAGGATTCTCTACTGGGTCTCCTGGGATCATTTGATTTCTCAACCCAGTTGTGAAGCCAGGTTTTACTCTGTCTCCCTGGCTTTGCTTCCACTCTCCTCAAGCACTGAAAAACTCCAAGGCTACCACAGCATTTTTCTTGTCAGTTTTTACTAGACTCAAGGTCAAGGCAATTATCACCTGGGCAGAACCTCCCTTCCATTTGCAGACAGCAGTGAGAAGAAATGCTCACGAAAGCCATTAAAACCTGCCCGGGAGCACTCTGAGTCACCAGCCCTGTGAGTCACGAAACCTTCTGAGTTGGAGGAGGCAGCAGGGCCGTTGGCTTTTGGCTTTTATAGCAATGGACTCGGTACTCCCAGGGTATTTGTAATTAGCTTTTAAGGCCCTGGAAATCTCCAGTTTTGGCATGGGGATGGTTATTCACAATTATCTCCCGGATGGAGGAAGACTGATTTCAGACAAATCCTGCGGTCTGGAAGGCTCTGCTTGCGGCAGGATATGCCCCAAACACCCAGCACACACCCCTATCTAGATCTCTCCATCTGGCTTTATAGACTTGGACTTGAGAGCTGAGTAAAAAGAAAGGTCAAACTCACAGACTCCCACCCCGATCCCTGGGCTTTTCTTAGGCATGGGTTTAAGAATGGGCCAGGGAAAAGTCATGTTTGGAGCTTGGAGCTCAGCATGTTGCCTTGGACCCTGCTCTGAGTTCCTGGGTTACCTTTTATTGCAGGGGAAGGGTGGGTAGAGAGATTGACTTGACTTCCACACATACTCCCATTCAGCATCTAAAAAGAAAAGCTCATCTACCTGCTTGGCAAGCCAGCTTGTGAGCACTTTTACCACAGAGCTTGAAGAGAAAATTGACCAAAAACACCACTGTCTTCATTCATTCACTCAAAAACTATCCCTTTAACACCTACATTTACATCAGGTCTTGTAAGTCAGCTGGGGCTGGAAGAAGACACCACAGTCCCTTCCCTCAGGCAAGTCCCAACTTAACAGGCTACCTGTATTTTGTTTCTAGTGACTCCCTAGTCTCTTGGGGTCATCTCCTGCAGGCAACCCCTTCACCGATGAATCCTGGAAGAAGAAGGAAGGGAAACTCTTCTTAGCCTCAAACTCCACCCCACTCTCCACTTCTCATCTCCCCTACCCTCCACCCCTCCTTCCCTCTCCCAAAGAAGGGGGCTAAGTCTCAGACTCACCACCTGGCCCCTCTTGCTCCTTCCCGTGGGCCCTTCAGGGGTCCGCTTCCAGCAGCCACAGTGTCACTCAGCTGCTCAGCTCCTCCTGAACACCCCTCAGCCTCAGCCAAGAGAATTCTGTGTTTTCCCCTGCCCTCCTGAGCCCCCTGCTCTAGCTGCATCAGAACTCCCCTTGTTCTTCCAGATAGCTGTAGGGAAAGATATCTCAACAAATACAGTTGCCCGCTCCAGCTTCCAGCCTCACCCACAAGTTAGAAACTAGAAAGTTCAAGAGCGGCAGGGGTCAGCCACATTCTGACTCTGAAACGCTCTGCAGAAGTACTTCAAGAACCAGAGAGACGAGGAAATCCCATCCACCTCTCCCTTACCTTGTCATTTCTCCCAGCTGTGGAAAAACTCGAGTGAGAGACACAAAGAGGAGATGGTGGGTGGGCAGCCAGGGTTGGGGGCGCAGTGGGCCTCGGGCCAAAGAAGGCCTCTGGCACATCCTCTGAGAATGTGCTCCTCTCCCTGCTCTGGCGACTCCCCGAGGAAGGAGCCGGTCAGCGAGGTGAACGCCCGAGGGAAGGGACCCGTGAGCAGGGGCAAAGGGAAGCAAACGGTGAGCGCCCCCCCTGGCCTCCTCCAGTACTGCAGGCACTGTGGACCTAGAGGGAACACCTCCTCCAGCCCACCTGCCTGTGCACATATAACCTGCAGTTTTCTTTCCGTCCTTTTTCAAGATGAGTGTGAGGTTCCAGGCCAAGGAAGGGACCAGAGGATGCCATGTTATAGACCCTGAGGTCATTAGCGGTGCATGGCCGCAGAGAGCTAAGCTGTAAGCTCTTCCAAGTCTTCACACTGAAAAGGAGAATCTCTTAGAAATAAACTGAGGTGACACCAGAGGTGGTAAGGGGAAGAATGGGGTGCCAACAGCTGTGGGGCCACAGGGGCAAATCAGACTTCAGTAGAAACAAGAGCGATGACCTCTCAGCGACAGGGGCTGGTCCCTGGCAGGTGGAGTGGAAATTCCTGTATGCTGCTGCTTCTCCTTCCTCGAATAGAGCAGCTGGCTCTGTAGAGTCAGTTTTGCTATCTGCCCTTTCTTTAAGCTAGTTGTACATAGCCTAGAGTTTGGAAAGGTTTTCACTTCGAGTTTGGAAAGTTTTTCACTTCAAATAAGTACAGCATAACTACTTTAAACTTCACCAAGTTATTACAGATAAAGACAACATCTAGTTATTTGGCCCCCACCATCCTGGGAATATGACATCACCGAACCTGTTGTGGGTTTTTCTGTTTAACATTCCCTCTCCAGATGCATCTCCACCCTTATTGCCCAACATTGAGCTGGGTTCAGGGGAGTAATCACTGTGTCCTGCATCCCTGGGGCCCCACTGCCTCTGGCTTCCAGTAGGAGGGTCAGTGGGAGACTGGAGGGCATGAGAAAGAGCAAAGTCTTCCTTCCTTCCTTCCTTCCTTCCTTCCTTCCTGTATTCTTGGCTTCCTCAGCATCTTCTTTCTGGTGGTGCTTCCAAAATTCTCAAGTTAGTGCTCCTGTTGGGCAGCTCCTCTTCTGGCCTCCAGCCCTCCGCATGCTTGAGGAGCATGGATCCTAAGACTTGAAGAATAGGGTCCCTAGGGGCCTCAATTTCCAGTATCAGCTCCCTTCATTCTGCACGTCCTCTATCAGCAGTGCTTACCTCAGTCATCTAAACCTGAAAACCTCAGCTGGGTGTGCATCCTGGTTCTCGCCATGGTCCTTGCACAGAATTCCCATATTCTGTACAAAGGCCCTTCTGGTCCAACGCCAGTGCCATCTAATGGTTAATCTGTTTTTTCATTAAGTGTTTGCTAGACCTAAATCAAATCTCTTATGACCTTACAGTAGAAGTGAGAAATAGATTTAAAGGACTAGATGTGATAGACAGAATGCCTGATGATCTATGGATGGAGGTTCGTGACATTATACAAGAGACAGGAATCAAGACCATCCCCAAGAAAAAGAGATGCAAAAAAGCAAAATGACTGTCTAAGGAGGTCTTACAAATAGCTGTGGAAAGACAGGAAGTGAAAAGCAAAGGAAAAAAGCAAAGATAAACCCATTTGAATGCAGAGTTTTAAAGAATAGCAAGGAGAGATAAGAAAGCCTTTCTCAGTGATCAGTGCAAAGAAATAGAGGAAAACAATAGAATGGGAAAAACTAGAGCTCTCTTCAAGAAAATTAGAGATACCAAGGGAACATTTCATGCAAAGATGGACTCAATAAAGGACAGAAATGGTGTGGACCTAACAGAAGCAGAAGATATGAAGAAGAGGTGGCAAGAATACACAGAAGAACTGTACAAAAAAGATCTTCACGACTCAGATAAACACGATGGTGTGATCACTCACCTAGAGGCAGATATCCTGGAATGTGAAGTCAAATGGGCCTTAGGAAGCATCCCTACAAACAAAGCTAGTGGAGGTGATGCAATTCCAGTTGAGCTATTTCAAATCCTGAAAGATGATGCTGTGAAAGTGCTGCACTCAATATGCCAGCAAATTTGAAAAACTCAGCAGTGGCCACAGGACTGGAAAAGGTCAGTTTTCATTCCAATCCCAAAGAAAGGAAATGCCAAACAATGCTCAAACTACCGCACAGTTGCACTCATCTCACACGCTAGCAAAGTAATACTCAAAATTCTCCAAGCCAAGCTTCAGCAATACGTGAACCATGAGCTTCTAGATATTCAAGCTAGTTTTAGAAATGGCAGAGGAACCAGAGATCAAATTGCCAACATCTGATCACAATAAACTGTGGAAAATTCTGAAAGAGATGGGAATACCAGACCACCTGACTTGCCTCTTGAGAAACCTATATGCAGGTCAGGAAGCAACAGTTAGGACTGGACATGGAACAACAGACTGGTTCCAAATAGGAAAAGGAGTATGTCAAGGCTATATATTGTCACCCTGCTTATTTAACTTGTATGCAGAGTACATCATGAGAAATGCTGGGCTGGATGAAGCATAAGCTGGAATCAAGATTGCCGGGAGAAAAACCTCAGATATGCAGATGACACCACCCTTACGGCAGAAAGTGAAGAGGAACTAAAGAGCCTCTTGATGAAAGTGAAAGAGAGAGTGAAAAAGTTGGCTTAAAGCTCAACATTCAGAAAACTAAGATCATGGCATCCAGTCCCATCACTTCATGGCATCCAGTCCCATCACTTCATGGCAAGTAGATGGAGAAACAGTGGAAACAATGGCTGACTTTATTTTTCTGGGCTCCAAACTTACTGCAGATGGTGATTTCAGCCATGAAATTAAAAGACGTTTACTCCTTGGAAGGAATGTTATGACCAACCTAGAAAGCATATTGAAAAGCAGAGACATGACTTTGCCAACAAAGGTCCATATAGTCAAGGCTATGGTTTTTCCTAGTCATGTATGGATGTGAGAGTTGGATGGTGCAGAAAGCTGAGCACTGAAGAATTGATGCTTTTGAACTGTGGTGTTGGAGAACACTCTTGAAAGTCCCTTGGATGGATCTAACCAGTCCATCCTAAAGGAGATCAGTCCTGGGCGTTCATTGGAAGGACTGATGTTGAAGCTGAAACTCCAATCCTTTGGCCACCTCATGCGAAGAGCTGAGTGATTTGAAAAGACCCTGATGCTGGGAAAGATTGAGGGCAGGAGGAGAAGGGGACGACAGAGGATGAGATGGCTGGATGGCATCATTGACTTGATGGACATGAGTTTGGGTGAACTCAGGGAGTTGGTGATGGACAGTGAGGCCTGACATGCTGCGGTTCATGGGGTCACAAAAAGTCAGACACGACTGAGCAACTAAACTGAACTGAGGGGTTTTAAGAGCTTACGTTTGTAAACAAGGAAAATCTGACTAGATCTCTAGTGCAGTATCTTTTTAGGCTAATTAGAAAAGAGGCTAGAAAATATAATGGGGAGGGACCAAAAGGTCTTCCATGGAAAAGTAATATGCAGGCTTCCTGTCATATTTTTTCTAGGAAGGGAAGAAGGCTTTCCTTCTTTCTATGAAGGCTTCATGTGCCTGGCACTGTGCTATGTCCTGGGATGCAAAGAGGCCCAAGACACAATCTCTGCCTTCAAGTTGCTCACAGTTTAGTGAGAGAGAAAGAAGCATAAAGAAATCATTATAATAACATGTGTGAGTCCTACATCAGAACCGTGCACAGGTCTGAAACAAATACAGAAGAGAACACCTAACCAGAGGATTAGGGGAGGGTTCCAGAGGAGGTGATCTTGGCTCTGAGGCTTTCTAGTAAGTAGGAGTTAGTTAGGACAGGGATGCATGGAGGGAAACTTCTAAACAAGGATGTTCCAGGCAGAGCTGGCCAAATTACCACATGCTTCCACACTCATCCTCACCTTAGGGTTCGGACTCTTACACTGGAATTGTGCATATTGGAATCACTTGGGACACATTTACAATTTACTGATGCCTGGGAACCCCTGGGTTTACTCTGAAGCAGTAGAGTTAACCTTCAAGGACACTCACTTGCACAGACCGCTCTGGAGGTCTTGGGAGGAAAGGGACCCTGCAACATGTTCACAAGGTCACATTTGTGGAAAATTTGCAAAAGTAAGATACTGTTTTGTTCTTCCACTTGATGAGGAATCCTCAAACTATGTGCTCTTCTGGGCCCACCAATCTGGATCCACCCTGTAACTGACGCTCCACCCACCCCAATTCAATCAGAATCTCTGGCGATGTGACCAGGGCACCTACATGTTTTAAAGCTCCCCAAGTGAATATAACATGGGGCTAGAATTGGAAACATTGTATATTTTCAGAACTCGAAGAGATCTTAGAATTCTTGGTAAAATTCCTTCACTTTTAAGGCTGAAGTAACCCTAACCCAGGAGAGATTGAAAGTCCCACAGCCGCTCATCACTGAAGAGCAGAATGCAAACCTAATTCCTGAGCCCCAGACCAATGCCCTCTGGCTCAGATATCTGGTTATTGCTTGCAACCAGCACCAGGTACCAAAACACATGAGCTGGTCCTCCCTTCCTTCAAAATCTAGATCCCAGGCTCTGGGTTAGTTGGCATCTCATGGTGCCTGCTGATTCATGGAGACCCAGCACTGCTGCAGTGGTGGAAGCAGAGGGGGTTGGGGGAGCAGGCCTAGGGGTAGGGAGGTCTCTTGAAGGCTGGGATCCACAGGAAACATCTTTGTCTAATCTGGTTCAAAGTCAGAGAGAAGGGGCTTAAACTGCAGCTGTTCGAGCCAGAATATCTTGCAAGAGGCTTTTCCGGAGCCAGTGTTTATCACACTCACAGCCTATGCAATAATCACCTGGGCAGAGCCTCCCCTTCTCAAACAATTCTGTATTGTGAAAAGCCCAGGAAACCCACTGACATGTTGCCCAGGGGCCCCCACGGAGTCAGGTAGAAAGAAGGTTTCCCTTCCGGTCTCTAAGACTATTCATTTCCTACCCAGTGCACATCCCAAGGTATCCATACTTGGTCTTTAAATAAGACTTCAAGGCATCACCAACTTGAAGGACATGAGTTTGAGCAAGCTCCAGGAGTTGGTGATGGACAGAGAAGCCTGGTGTGCTGCAGTCCATGAGGTCGCAGAGTCGGATGTGCCTGAACAACTGAACTGAACTGAAGATTTCAAAATGTGTCTTCAAAGTACTCTTGTATATTCAAAAATGGCCAGGGATATGGAAAAGAGGAAACAATGTGAGCAAACTAGGACAACTTTGTTTTGCTGGGAAGTATGTGAGTCCCCCAGGGCATCTTCAACTTGAGGACAAAAGGTGAGATGGATCTCCAGGTCTGTGTGGTGGAGCAGGTGGCAAGAGGCTGCACAAGAAGGCTGCACTACACAAGCCTGTCTATTGAAGCAGGAGGTGAAGTTTTGAGTTGTTACAGAAGAGGCAGAATCTGATCAGGGGAAAGGAGGACAAGAAATACACACACTGATATGCACACGATGAAAAATCCTTCCCACCCTCCAACCGACAGCCGGAAAATTGCAGGATGTCGGACAGTGTCTCTTGGATGTTAATTTACTCTACAAGATTTAGTGGGCATTATTATTATGATGTTAATGAGACATTTATGTCTAGTAATTACGCCTGTAGTGCCTGGGACTTCTGCTTCGTCCCACCCACCACTTCCGTGGGCCCCCGCTTCCTACCCTTACCTGATGCATGTAGGGCCCAGGTGCCTGGGTTCAGGCACGGTCAGCAGGTCAGGGCTCCAACCCTGATCTATCAGTTCCCACAGCTTCAGACCTGTGGTCAGGAGGACAGATGCTTGCTTGTGTACACGGAGATGGAGAAGAGAAGTTGCTTCCTTGAAGGGACATTTAGAGGGATCCCTTCCTTCCCAGGTGGCGCTAGTGGTAAAGAACCCCCCTGCCAATGCAGGAGACAAGAGACGCAGGTTCGATCCCTGGGTCAGAAAGATGCCCCGGAGAAGGAAACGGCAACCCATTCCAGTATTCCTGCCTGGAGAATCCCATGGACAGAGGAGCCTAGCGAGTTACAGTCCGTGGGGTTGCAAAGAGTCGGACACGACCGAAGCGATGTGTCAAGTACACACGCTATCCAGTGAAAAGTCAATTTTAATTTTTAAGAAGAAAGGATCTTGGAGTGCTAGCTGATTTGGTGGTATGTGTTAACAGAATTTGCTAGTGAGCCGAACATTGGAATTTAAATAGGATGAATTTGAGGAGAAATATTGGGTACCTTAGCATCAGAAAATTAGGGTCATCTGTGCTCCTTTGGTATGGGAATAAGTCAGTCCCTGATACATCTAAGTCACATTTCCATTGAATCTGTTGCTGTATCTTAACTGATAAAATGTCCGTGTACACTTCCATAAGATGACGACGCGTTTCAAGCCATAAGAAGCGTCTGATGTAGGCAGGGAGAGAGAGCTTCATGGGGAATAACTTCACACCAAGAGAACCATGCAGGCAATGTACCCCTGAACAAACCTCCAGGAAGCAGATGAGTTCAGAGAAGAGGAGATTGGTGTCTTCTTCTCATGAACTGAAAAAGGAAGAGAATGAGATGAATTTAGGGAAAGCTTGGGATTATCTTTTCACTTTAAAATTTGTCATTCTGACTTTCTATTTAAGAGAGACATTTACAAATACATACATTAACTTCTAGCATATTTCCAAAATTAATCAAGTCATCTGTTATTTCTCTTCCTGCTGTTGTAACATAAATCAATCAATGGAAACTGTGTCAAATGGAATTAATATTTATGTTTTTTATTCCATAAGAAGAAAACGCAATGTGTCATAACATGTTTTGGGTACACAGTCTCAGCCTTCAATGTAGAACATTTAGATTTTCAAAGCATATGATGTCTTGAATAATGAGTAATGTCTATTACAAACTTATGTGCCAGGCACTTTAATGAGTATTATCTCCTCTAAGCTTCAGCATAACTCCCCTTTGTGTTGTTGCTCAGTCACTCAGCCATGTCCAACTCTTTGCAACCCCATGGGCTGTATGTAGCCTGCCAGGCTCTGTGGGCTCCTCTGCCCATGGAATTTTCCAGGTAAGAATACTGGAGTGGGTTGCCAGTCCCTTCTCCAGGGGATCTTCCAGACCCAGGGATCAAACGGGGGTCTCTTCCGTTGAGGACCAATTCTTTACTGTCTGAATCACCAAAGAAGCCCATAACTCTGCTAGCTAGGTACTATTGTTAGCCTTTACCGCAGACACACATATTTTACAGGTGAGGAAACTGGCTCGGTGAGGTTTAAAAAACTATCAGTGTCCGAGCCAGATTTTGAATCAAAGCTCTCAGTTCCCGAAGGTGGTAAGATGAACTTTTAAGCCATGGTAGTTAGAATCTCTATTCAAGGAAGAACGTGTGGCCCAGCGGGCAGAACGTAGCCAAGCTGCAGCCAGGGCAGAGCCTGCCTCAGTTGCTCTCACCCTCCCCTTCTCCCCTGAGGTCATGTCCTTCCCGGGAAGGCATACAGACCAGCATTTTGAGCCAATATTTGATGACCTTGATGGTCACTACTTACCCCAAACTGACCAAGAATTTCATTCCCAATCCCAGAGTGCCCGTTCCCTCTTTCCAGTCCTGCACCCTCCAACTTTCCCCCCCCCCAACAGGTATTGATCCCTAAAAACATCTGGCAAACACCATGGTAATGTTTACTCATGAAGAACCCGCCTTGGGGCAATGCCATTCCCTCCCAAGACTTCCATGTATGAACAAATATACACACACCCCACTGGCATACATGATGTCCTGCTTCTCAGGTCATAGCATCCTCACCAATTTCTCCTGAGATTTGAAGCTTTTGGTTCAATTTCTGTGCCTGCTTAGGGGAGGCAGTGACGCTTAATGGTTAAGAGCATAAATTGAGAGTTAAGCTTGCCTTGAAATCACAGCCCTCTTCTTGGCTATGAGTGCCAAGTGTGATAACGTACATGAAGATCTTAACCTGATGCCTTCACTAAATGGCAGCTAATGGGATTTCCCTGGTGGTCCAGTGGTTAAGACTCTCTGCTTCCAATGCAGGGGGCGAGGGTTCAATCCCTGGTCAGATAAGATCCCATAGGCTGTGGTGCTCCGCAAAAAAAAAAAGGAGGGCAGCCCCTGCTGTTGCCCATCCCAAGTGTCCAAGACTTACAGTCCAGGCCAAACATGCACAAGGAACAATTCCTTCTTCTCACGCTGAGACAATCTCTACTCCCAACTTCTCCTTCTCACTCTCTACTGATCTACAAGGAATAATTCAACTTCACCCCTCACCAGAAGAAACACAAAACAACATAAGAACAACCCTTAGTTCAGACTTTCACTATCATTCCCTTGAACTGTTGCAATAGCTTCCAAATTGGTTTCCCGCCTCTTACTCAATTTTCCATTTCCAATCCATTCTCCACTTTGCCCATAGTGATGTTTCTAAAGTGTTGATAATGATCTGCTTGAAATCCTTGAATAATCTGCATTTCTTGTGCAGAAAAATATGTAAATTATGTGAGCTACTGAACACAACCCCTGCCTTCCCTCTGACTGCTCTCTTGTATTAAGATTCATCAGCAACAAAACAACTTGTAGTTTCTTAAGCTGGCCATGCTTAAGATGCTGTTTTAGGGTTCCTTGTCTTTTAATTGTAAACCCTCTGGCTTCACTTTCCACCCTGAATTCTCAGACCCCCTGGGAAAATCCTATTTATTCTTCAAATTTTTTTTACAGGCTGAATGTTTGTGCCTCTCCAAAATTTATGTGCTGAGGCCCTAATCTTCAATGTAATGGTATTTGAAGGTGAGGCCTTTGGGAGGTAATTAGGTTTCAATGAGGTCATATGCATTGATTTCTCTGATGGGATTAGTGCCCTCACAAGAAAAGACAAGAGGGCAATTTTGATCTCTAAATCACATGAGGATACAGCAAGAAGACAGCCATCTGCAAACCAGAAAGAGGGTCCAGAAACCAGAAACCAAATCTGCTGGCACCTTGATCTCAGACTTCAAACCTCCAGAACTGAGAAAAATAAATGTTTGTTGTTCAAACCATCCCGTTTATGGTATTTTGTTACAGCAACTTGAACTAAGATACTCCTTCAACAAATATCTTCTCAATGCCCTTCATCCTTCCTTCCTTCATTCATTGTACCTCAGCTGAGTAACAAGCAAACAGCAGAGTTTTGCTACATCCTGAGGACACAAAAACCATTTCTACCATCAAGATCTATTTAGTCTAGATGGTGAGAGACAAGTGAGCTGAAAATTCCAATAAAACTGCATGGTGCTGTCAGTGCACAGATGAGGGCCCAGGCTAGGTGTTTAGAGAAGGCTCTTCATTGGAGCGATGCTTGAATTCTCTCATTGCATCTACTTACTGTAAGATGTATATGACTTTGTGCATCATTTTATTGACAGTTGCTCTGATTGCACTGTAATTGAATTATATATTTGTCTTCCTCTTAGAATAAAAAGTTAATGACAGTATTCCCAAGGAGTTTAAGTGTCTAATACATAAAAGGTACTCAATTACTGTTTGAGGAATAAATGGACAGGTGGATAGATGAATGGATGCATGGATGAATGATCAATGACCAGTTTTAAATATTCACTGTTTGTACTCCTTGAGCTAGAGATAGAACCCTTTAGGGAAATTCACTTGAAATATAAAAGACAAAGAAAAACTTAACTTGAATTTCATGTTAAAAATAAAACCATATGTCTAATCAATCGCCAGCCCAGGACTGATGCTCGGAGCTGGTGCAACGAGATTTCCCGGGGGGAGGGAGGAGCGAGGGGGGTTCTGGAGGGGGAGTATATGTAAACCCATGGTGATATCATGTCATTGTATGGCAAAACTAATAAAATAAATAAATAAATAATAAAACCAAAATTATTGAAATAAATCCTTTTATTAAAAACTTTAGAATATATTTAAGTAGGCATTATTTTTTTTAAATAATATTGGGGATGAAATTTCTCAAAAAATTGACAGCTTCTATGAGGACATTGTAATCTCAGGTTGGACTGCTGTACTTTAAGTGAAAAAAATATTTTTGAGAAAAATAATATTTTATCATTTTTCATTAAGATCTCTCTTATACTTTAATATGTAACTGTTTGTTCATTTTCCTTCTTTAGTTGATAATTACTCACACTCTCTCCCATCTTCATTTGCCAATGGCTATGTGTATGTTGGGCCTTCCCAAGTGGCTCAGTGGTAGAGAATCCACCTGCCAATGCAGGAGATGTGGGTTCAACCCCTGGGTTAGAAAGATACCTTGAAGAAGGAAATGGCAACCCACTCTAGTATTCTTGCCTAAGAAATCCCATAGATGGAGGAGGCTTGCAGGCTACAGTCCATAGTGTTGCAGAAGAGGCAGATACAACTTAGTGACTAAACAACAAAATGTGTATGCCATGGATATTAGCACAACACCACTTACAGCAATGTCATAAAATCTAACATCCTTTGCAAGATATTGAGTTTCATGCTGCCTTTTACTTACATTGAATTTTTATTTTGAACAACATGCAACAAATGACTCAGCAATGATATTGATTCAAAGGCCATGAATCAATTCAATTACTTGCTGGTAAACCTTGAACAACCAGTTCTCAGAAAAACAAAGAGATCTGGTTTATAGTGCTTCCCAATTGCCTCGCATAGATTCTCCACTATGGTCTATTCCAAGTGACCAAATGTGATGTCACTGAATGTGGAATTGAAAAGGCAAATGTACACCATTTCTGAGAGCCTCTATGAGCCAGCTCCGGGAGTAAACTCCCAGAGATACTGAAAGACAGGGAAGCCTGGCGTGCTGTAGTCCATGGGGTTGCAAAGAGTCGGACATGACTTGACAACTAAACAACAATAATTAAGTAGAAAGTGAGTCTTGAGTATTCACTAATGTTTCAGCTGGTTAGCTTTTAGTGGGTATTTCCACATTATAATGACTTGTCTTCCTAGTAAACTTTGTATAACCTATAGGATTCAATAATTAAGATTCTCATGTACGCCATATAAAGTTCCCTAGAGCTGCATGACATTGTACAGGAGATAGGGAGCAAGATCATCCTCAAGAAAAAGAGATGCAAAAAAGCAAAATGGCTCTCTGAGGAGGCCTTACAAATAGCTGTGAAAAGAAGAGAAGTGAAAAGCAAAGGAGAAAAGGAAAGATATACCCATCTGAATGCAGAGTTCCAAAGAATAGCAAGGGGAGATAAGAAAGCCTTCTTCAGTGATCAGTGCAAAGAAAAAGAGGAAAACAACAGAATGGGAAAGACTAGAGATCTCTTCAAGAAAATTAGAGATACCAGGGGAACATTTGGGCTCAATAAAGGACAGAAATGATATGGACCTAACAGAAGAAGATATGAAGAAGAGGTGGCAAGAATACACAGAAGAACTATATAAAAAAGATTTTCATGACCCAGATAATCATGATGGTGTGATCACTCACCTAGAGCCAGACATCCTGGAATGTGAAGTCAAATGGGCCTTAGGAAGCATCACTATGAACAAAGCTGGTGGAGGTGATGGAATTCCAGTTGAGCTATTTCAAGTCCTAAAAGATGATGCTGTGAAAGTGCTGCACTCAACACGCCAGCAAATTTAGAAAACTCAGCAGTGGACATAGGACTGGAAAGGGTCAGTTTACATTCCTATCCCAAAGAAAGGCAATGCCAAAGAATATTCAAACTACTGCACAATTGCACTCATCTCACATGCTAGGAAAATAATACTTAAAATTCTCCAAGCCAGGCTTCAGCAATACATGAACCGTGAACTTCTGGATATTCAAGCTGGTTTTAGAAATGGCAGAGGAATCAGAGATCAAACTGCCAACATCCACTGGATCATCAAGAAAGCAAGAGAGTTCCAGAAAAACATCTACTTCTGTTTTATTGACTATGCCAAAGCCTTTTACTATGTGGATCACAATAAACTTTGGAAAATTCTGAAAGAGATGGGAATACCAGACCACCTGACCTGCCTCTTGAGAAACCAGTATGCAGGTCAGGAAGCAACAGTTAGAACTGGACATGGAACAACAGACTGGTTCCAAATAGGAAAAGGAGTACATCAAGGCTGTATATTGTCACCTGCTTATTTAACTTATATGCAGAGTACATCATGAGAAATGCTGGGCTGGGTGAAGCATAAGTTGGAATCAAGTTTGCTGGGAGAAATATCAATAACCTCAGATATGCAGATGATATCACTCTTATGGCAAAAAGTGAAGAAAAACTAAAGAGCCTCTTGATGAAAGGAAAAGAGGAGAGTGAAAAAGTTGGCTTAAAGCTCAACATTCAGAAAACTAAGATCTTGGCATCTGGTCCCATCACTTCATGGCAATTAGATGGGGAAACAGTGGAAACGATGTGGCTGACTTCATTTTGGGGGGCTCCAAACTCACTGTAGATGGTGACTGCAGCCATGAAATCAAAAGACGTTTACTCCTTGGAAGGAAAGTTATGACCAACCTAGACAGAATATTAAAAAGCAGAGACATTACTTTGCCAACAAAGGTCCATCTAGTCAAGGCTATGGTTTTTCCAGTAGTCATGTATGGATATGAGAGTTGGACTGTGAAGAAAGCTGAGCACCAAAGAATTGATGCTTTTGAACTGTGGTGTTGGAGAAGACTCTTGAGAGTCCCTGGGACTGCAAGGAGATCCAGCCAGTCCATCCTAAAGGAGATCAGTCCTGAGTGTTCATTAAAAGGACTGATCTTGAAGCTGAAACTCCAATACTTTGGCCAGCTGATGCAAAGAGCTGACTGATTTGAAAAGACCCTGATGCTGGGTAAGATTGAGGGCAGGAGAAGAAAGGGACAACAGAGGATGAGATGGTTGGATGGCATCACCGACTCAATAGACATGATGCGCAGGGAAGCCTGGCATGCTCCAGTCCATGGGGTCACAAAGAGTCAGGCATGACTGAGTGACTGAACTGAACTGGGAGCTGCCCTAAGAAAGTAAATAAAAATCTTAGCAATATTTCGTATCATCTCTAGAGCAGACCCTGATTTACTCTCAGGAGATTCCCTGGTAGCTCAGCTGGTTAAGAATCCTCCTGCAATGCAGGAGACCCCAGTTTGATCCCTGGGTTGGGAAGATCCCCTGGAGAAGCAAACAGTTACCCACTCCAGTATTCTGGCCTGGAGAATTCCATGGACTGTTAGTCCATGGGGTCGCAAAGTGTCAGACACGACTGAGCAACTTTCACTTTCTCTGTATCTTGGTGAGTTCTCTTTTTTCCCAAAACAGTGCCCCCCTAAACCCACCACCACTCCTACATTCAAGGATTAAGTACCAGGCCCCTCATACCTTTTTAGTAATTTTCTCCAGAAATACAATGAGACTTGAAATGAGGCCTAAATTCCTCAGTATTTCTTTTACCTCCCCCAAAGCACGATAACTGAATTTTTGTACCCCTCCCCCACCCAATCCAATTCACATGTTGAATTCCCTTCACCCAATGGGACTTTGTTTTGAGATAGGGCTTTTAAAGAGGTAATTTTGGTTAAGTGAGTTTGTAAGTTTTGGGTCTTAATCCAATATGACTGATGTTCTCTTTAGAAGAGGAAGTATAATCAGAGTCCCTCAAAGGTGCAGAGAAGGGAGAGTGGAAAAAAATTTTGAAGAAATAATGGCCAAAATGTTACCAAAGAATACCATAAACCCTAAATTCCAAGAAGCTTGACAAGCCTCAAGCCCAAGAGTTAAAGAAGCACAAGTAATCAAAACTAGTGATAAAGAGAAAACTCTTCAAAGCAGCAAGAGAAAAAGGACAGCAAAAATAAGGATGATGTCAGATTTCTCATAGCGAAACAGAACAGTGGGGCAACATCTTTTAAATACTAAAAGAAAAAACACTGTCATCCTTAAATTTTATATTTAAGGATGGAAATATAACTTTGAAAATAACATGGAAAATAACTTTGAAAAGCCAAATCAAGGTACATGCTTTTTCAGACAAATAAAAACTGAAAGAATTCAGCATCATCAAATCCCCATTGAAACAAATATTAAAGGATGTGGTAAATGCATGGGTAAAAATATAAAATGGTTTTCTTATTGATAAAATATCTTTAAATGATAACTCACAGTTTAGACAGAAATAACAAAGTATGGGGTTGAGGAAGATGTACAAGTTAAGCTGTGTGACAGTAACACCAAACAGTTATGAGAAAAGAAATCAAAGTATTTTGTTGTGTGATTCTTTCACTACATGTGAAGTCACATAATACCACTACATTGTTCAGTTGTTAAATCATGTACAACTCTTTGCAACCCCATGAATTGCAGCACGCCAGGCTTCCCTGTCCTTCACTGTCTCCCAGTTTGCTCAAACTCATGTCCATTAAGTCAATGATGCCATCCAATTATCACAACCCTCTGTTGCCCCCTTTTCCTCTTGTCCTCAATCTTTTACAGCATCAGAGTCTTCTCCAATGAGTCAGCTCTTCACCTCGGGTAATCAAAGTAATGCAGCTTTAGCTTCAGCACCATTTCTCCCAGTGAATATTTAGGGTTGATTTCCTTTAGGGATTGACTGGTTTGATCTCCTTGCAGTCCAAGGGACTCTCAAGAGTCTTCTCCAGCACCAAAGTTCAAAAGCACTCAACCTTTGATTCTTCGGGTTCAGCTTTCTTTATAGTCCAAGTCTCACATCCTTACATGACTACTGGAAAAACCACAGCTTAAACTATACAGTCCTTTGTCAGCAAAGTGATATCTCTGCTTTTTAATACACTGTATAGGTTTGTGATAGCTTTTCTTCCAAGGAGCAAGCGTCCTTTAATTTCATGGCTATAGTCACCAATCACAGTGATTTTGGAGCCCCAAGAAAATGATATCTGACACTGTTTCCACATTTTCCCCATCTATTTACCATGAAGTGATAGGACTGGATGCCATGATCTGAGTTCTTTGAATGTTGAGTTTTAATCCAGCTTTTTCACTCTCTTCTTTCAACTTCAATAAGAGGCTCTTTAGTTCCGCTTTACTTTCTGCCATTAAAGTTGTACCATCTGCATATCTGAGGATGTTGATATTTCTTCTGGCAATCTTGAATCCAGCTTGTTGCTTCATCCAGCCCAGCATTTTGCATGATGTACTCTGCATATAAATTAAATAAGCAGGGTCCCAATTTCAAACCAGTCCATTGTTCCATGTCCAATTCTATTGCTTCTTGTCCTGCATACGGGTTTCTCAGGAGGCATGTAATATAGTCTGGTATTCTCATCTCGTTAAGAATAGTCCACAAGTCTATTCTATACATCTGCGTTCCTTTTGCTGTCTCGCATGCTGGGTTCTCGTTTCCGTCTTTCTAAATTCCATATATATGCGTTAATATACTGTATTGTTGTTTTGTGGACTCTGTGGATGAGGGAAAGGGTGGGATGATATGGGAGAATGGCATTGAAACATGTTAATTACCATATGTCTAATCAATCGCCAGCCCAGGATTGATGCTCGGGGCTGGTGCAACGAGATTTCCCGGGGGGAGGGAGGAGGGAGGGGGGTCCTGGAGGGGGAGCATATGTAAACCCATGGTGATATCATGTTATTGTATGGCAAAACTAATAAAAAAAAATTAAAAAAAAAAGAATAGTCCACAGTTTGTTGTGATCCACACAGTCAAAGGCAGATGTGAAGTAAGTCAGGAAGAGAAAAACAAATATCATATATTAACGTGTATATGTGGAATCCAGAAAAATGGTACAGATGAACCTATTCGTGGGGCAAGAGTAGAGATACAGACATGGAGAGCAGACATGTGGATGCAGACAGGGAGGGGGAGCATGGGATGGATTGAGGGAGTGGCGCTGACATATGTACACTACTCTGTATAGAATGGATGGCTGGTGGGAGGCTGCTGTGTAGCACAAGGAGCTCAGCTTGGTGCCCTATGATGACCTAGAGGGGTAAGATAGGAGATGGGAGGGAGGTGCTTGGGGGAGGGAAAGTATGTGTGCATGTGGCTGATTCACTTTGTCATGCAGCAGCAGAGGCTAGTATAGCATGTGGAGCAATGATACTCCAAATTTTTTTTTGAAAAGATGTATCCTATATGCCTTAAAGCAACCACTTAAATAACAAAAGATTTCACTATTTGGTTAAGCAACCATTTAATAATAAAAAATGTTGATAATAGACATAATAAAATTATATTATAAATATAATAAAAGATTATTAAATAATAAAACATTTTGTTATTTTGTTAAGCTAGAGGAGATAAAATACAATCATTAAAAATATTTGATTCATCCAAAAGAAGAAGAAAAGGGTAATAAAAAAGAGGAAAAAGGGAACTTAGATAAATGAGACAAATACAAAATATTGCTGAGATAAATTAAAGATCTAAATAAAGAAAGATATCATGTTCGTGAGTCATAAGATTTAATATTAGCCTGTCAATACTCCCCAAATTGATCTTTAGATTCAACACATCCCAGTCAAAATTCCAACACTAATTTTGTGAAAATTAACAAATTGATTCTTACGTTCATAAAGACACATAAAGGACCTAGAATAGTTTGAACAACCTTGAAAAAGAATTGCAAAGTTAGAGGACCACTACTACCTGTTTCAAGACTTGTTATAAGCTTACACTGACGATGGCAGCGTGGGGTCTGGGGGACATGTGATCGGGAGGGCAGACCAGAGTTGAGAAACGACACCCACGTGACGGACAAGTGATCCATGACAAAGGCGCAAAGGCAGCTCAGTAGGGAAAGGACAGTATTTTCAACAAGTATGATGGAACAATAAGATACCCAATACGCAAAAAAACACAAACTTTGATCCCTCATACCACACCAATAAATTCGCTCAAAATATCCAAAATTCAACCCAAAGTAGATCACAAGGGCAGCTAACGGTCATTAAAGCCAGGAGATCTTTAGTCATTCGTTTGCCAGAGCTGATTTGCACTAACACTGGAGTTGCTAGGGCAAGCGAGTTTCAGGAACACTGGCCTTTCCCCAAGAGATAGGAACGTAGAACCTAAAAAGCCCACGTTGACAGGGAGGGTTTGCACTCCCTTTTGAACAGGCCATATGGAGGCCCAAGGAGGCTACAGCTTCTCTGGACACCATCAACATTTTTCAGAGTCTAGGTCCCAGGAGACAGCACACTGGACGGGGAAGCAAGGCTCCTCTCACAGAGGCCCCCGCAGGGTGACCGCGAGTCTCCCTCAAGGCTCTGTGATGTGGGGACATCACGGAGCACGATAGGAGAGGGTGAGCATGTGGGACTCTGAGCTACCCCAGGTACCCCAGAAATGAGCGGGAGAGAGACTGGGGCTTTGGCTGGTAAGAAGGAGCAGTAAACATGCTAACTTTTCAGAGTCTTCATATGAACCCCAAGTCAGTGAGACCTAGAGATACTTAGGTGAAAACAGTACCGTAGAAAAGACTCTAGGAGAAAACAAGTTAATATTATCACTTATTATCTTTGAATTCTAGAGGTTCTGGTGATTTTTATTTCTTCTTTATAATAATTTCTATATGAAGTTGCCTGAAAGTTTTACAATAAACAGTATTACTTTTATAATTATAAAAAAGCAATAAAGCTACTTATTGAAAACCTCCAAAGAAAAATCCTACTTAAAAAAGGATAGGATGATCCAATTTTAATAAAATGAAAACTCAATATAAACATAAAGGGTGGATGGCAATATACCAAAATATTAATGGAACAATAATTTGAGTGGTGGAGTTGTGAGATTTTTCCTCACTTTGTTCCAGTGAGTGTTTGTCACTTGTAGGATCAGAAAGATTATGAAATGATGAATTTTTTTCTATTTCATGAATAGAAATGAGAGCTAACTGGACATGCAACTGTATACAAGTCTATTCACCTCCCTGGGCTCTCTCTCTTTCATCTTATAAAATGAGGAGAGGTTAGACTAGACAGATTTTAAAGCCCTTTTTACTGTAAGAATTAATTTATTTTAAACTTTTAGAGGTTGCATGTGAAGAACTTTGGTACACATGTTAAATCTTAAAAATAAACATAACTAATCAGAAGGGTTTTTAGTTTCTCCAAAAGCCTTCCACTCTTCAGATGGTCTCCTGAGCTGGGCATTCTGCCCTAGATTTCTTTCTTTGAAACAGAGTCCCTTATTGCTTCAAATGAGATTAATTCTTATCCGAAGAGTTGAAGTTCAAGATTGCGAAGGCTTCATGTTTATTTATAAGCTCCTTATTGAGGCACAAAACTCGTACTTACTCAAAACTGATGTAGCCTTTTCCATGCCATACTCCCCATAAATTATCTAAATACCAAGTTCCCAGACTGACTTTTTTCTTTCCCTCCCCCATTAAATCATCTTATTAATCACGCCAACATTTTCCTTCACTGAGGATGTTGATGAATGGGAAGTAAATTATCTGTCAGTTGCATAGTCACCAAAGTATGTAAGATTATTCCAAACTTCTTAAGTAGCTATCCAACACTGCCCACTAGAAATATCAGGAGTCTGATTTCTATTGAGTTACAGCAGCAGACGCTCTGGGCTCTCCCTGGAAAGGCTAACACTCAAGGAATCACATTGGTACACATGAATTTGATTTTATTAGTTGCCATTATTATTTATGGTTTGCTGAGGAGCAGTGATGCATAGCTTGTTGTGGGCTCATGTCTTAGGTCACTTACTGTGGTAACACTGGGCCCAGGGTTTATTTTCCCTTTACTGGTGTCTCTTCCTTACAGGCATTTCTTCACAAACTCAAGATTGAAGTGAAAATCTAGAGCAACTGTAGTGTAAGATCTGATGTGTCCCCGTTCCTCTTACCGCTGATGACCTCCTTTGGAGGGACATATTTGTATTACCGAGAGACTAAAGGCAGGTACCACTCGCCACTCACTGGTGTGGGCGGCACCATGGTTGTACATGTGAGCTTTAGAGCCACATAGACCTGGATTAAATCCTGTCTCTGTCGCCTGTTAGCTACCATCAGCAGAAACTTACTTAAGCTCTCAGGGCTTCTCTTTGCTCAACTACCCCTTTGGGTTATTAATGAGGATTAAAAGAGATAAGACACTATAGGCCTCTGAGGAGAGTACATAGAGCACAGATAATAGCCAATGAATTTTAGCAGATATGATTAAAAGATGAAGCCATGGCTGCCACATAGTTTTACATTGAATTCCAATTTTCTTTTATAGTTTTACATAGAATTCCAATTTTCTTTTACATCTTCCAGAGAGGCGATCTGACTTTCCCAGGCAGCCACTCCAGTATTTTATACCTATTTAGATTCTTTTTTTCCCAAGCAGACCTCTTTTGTTACCTACTGTGTTTTCTGCTGTTGTTTGGACAAAGATCTCATGTGTTCCTTTGTGTTGTATTCTTACTGCCTGCTTGGTGCTTCTCTGTGTTGGGACCTTCTGGACACAGGCTGTGGTGAGTGAATGACTGAACAGTCTGTCTTGATGCAATAAATGCTAAAGGCAACTTCTCACTTCCAAATATTGTAAGACTATTTTTTTAAAAGGACAGCAAAAGAAAGGAAAAACAATAATCCATTTCACTTGTGTTGGGGGAAAAAAAAAGGTGAGCACCTTCATGGCTGAAAAGGAAACCACAATGATGACCGTTTGCATTTTTCTTGCCAAAGTGCTTTGCAAAATGTATTTTATTTTTGTGGAAAACCAAGGAGAAGGGCAGAGATAAAGTACTTTAAACTTGTTTTATCAACTAGGAGATTAAGGCAAAAAGGAGGTTGAGCAATATGTTTTCTGCTGCAGCTGGTCAGTAATTTTGAAAGCAGTAGTTCATGGCATCATGAATCACCTTCTCATTTAATATTCTCCTCTCCTTTGGGGAGACCAGCAGCTTCCATTTGCAGTTTACTAGAGCCACTCAACATCACAGCAACAACAATAATAGTAATGATGGCCAATATTACTGAGTCCTTATTATATAAACAGACAGTGTTGAGTTTTTTACATGTATTAACTCATTCAATCCTTCAACAGCTCTATGGGATAGGGACAACAATTACTCCCATACTATCATGAGAAAAATGTGGTACTTGTCAGGAGCCACACAACTGGTATATAGTTAAGTGCTGTACTCAAGCGCCTGGGATTGGCGGAGTTAACCTTGATGAGCAACTCTCTGGACCAATTGCCTCTCTCTTCACACATCCATTTTTCCACCCATGTTCCTCTCTGCAATGTGAAATATAAGGATGGCACTCTTCCAAAGTCAGCCAAGTCTGGGTCCATGAGTTGAGTCTTTCTTAAGTGAGAGATATAAAGAAAGGAAAGTTTGAGACATTGGCCCAAGCCTCAGTTTCCTTTTTTGAACTTCTACTGTTTCTTATCCTCAGTCATGGGTGATGAGAAACAGCAGCAGCCTGAATAATGAAGAAAACAACCTCTGGGTGACTGTCTATTCAACCCCAAAGAAATTGCACTTTGAGCACCATTCCTCACAACCTGGGCTCTCCTAACTTTTCCAGCCTTAGAATGTCCTCAGTCATCAAACAGATGTGTAGGATGTCTTACAGATGCACAGAAGTCACCTTAAGTCTATGACCGTGCCATCACTAAGAGGAGGTCGTGCATGAGTACATGCCCAGGGGCTCAGTCATGCCCGACTCATCACCTCTCTATGGACTGTAGCCCACCAGGCTATGGGATTCTCCAGGCAAGCATACTGGAATGGGTTGCTGTGCCCTCCTCCAGGTCAGCCTTCAGCAAATCCATACCAAGGTGAAAGCCAGGAGAGAGACTGGCTCTGCTTCATTGATAGTCACAGGCTGGAGTGATTAAACTCATCAGTCATCATCAAACCCCACAGCCCGGCATGCATTTGTGAAATAAGGCCCCTCTGAGAAGGGCTCCCTTAAACCTCAAAAGGTAGAAAGCATCACGTTCTAACTTGCAAAAATGAAATCTGTAAGTTAAAGACTTGACTTGGAACAAGTCCTCAACAGAATGATGAATTCACTGGTTCATGCTGGGAGTGGAGAGAGAAAGAAATTGGGAGGCCCCTTTGTCTTCAAGCCAAGAAAAGGGCTCACTGCAACCTCAGCTCTTTTTTTTTTCCTTAAGGAGAAAAATAGATTGATGGCAGGAGGTCCAAGTACATGAGAAGAACATCACCATTAGGGAGTTGACTGTCCATCCAAATGCCCTGGGCTGAACCACAGAGACCCTCCACCTGAGTCTGTTGCTGTGTAAGCCTTGTGACCCCACACTGGGGTCTGTCTCATGGGGGATATAGAGGTTAGGTAAAGAATAAAATGAGGCAAAGAGACTGGCTTCCAAGTTTGCTGAGGATTTGGGTTTCCTTGGGGAAGTCATTCAAGCATGCATGCTGGTCTGTCAAACAGATGGACTGTTTACATTGCTCCTCTCTCATAAGGATCCTAAATTCATGTTAGGACATGAGGAAGATAAAACAAATAAGGGGGAAACAATTGTAACATCTAAATAAAGTTGTTCGGTAGTAGGGTTATCCTACCTCTGCAGAAACAAAATATTTTTCCCTCCAAGAGTCCAGTGCCCCTATCCAGCTCAGAAGATCACTCACTCAGAGAGATCATGAAGGGTCAGAGAGGTCATGAGGGGTCAGAGAGGCAGAGGGGCAACCAGCATTAGGTGGTTACAGCTAGCTCATAGCCAGGCAGAGAGAACACCCAGGCATGTGCCTGGGGTCTGTTGGGTCCTTGGTGTCATTCACACACATCACATCCCGTATCATCGGCCCCACGGTTGTAACATAGCTCCTATGCTCATGGATCATTAGGTATTCTCCTGGCATGTTCCTTCCACACATATTAAGATCCTAATGTATACGCAAAAAATTTGTAAAAGAGAAAACACAATTAAATTTTAAAAACTGTAAAATGTCAAGAATCAGAAATTCAAATGAAAAACCACAGTGGAAACCTTTTTCGCTTCTAAAATTATCGATGAGTTTTAAATGGAGTTTTAAACCCAGTTTCATCAGGAGTGTTGTAAAAAGAAGCCTCTGCTGCTGATGATGATCCTGCTAATGGTCAAGCCTGGTAGCTTGTTGGCGCTGAATGAAGAGCTGTTGAATGAATGAGAAGTTCAAGAAATTATGGCTCCCAGTTCACCTTGGGCTAGGCCTGGCCCACCCACGCTTGTGATGGTTTTAGCCTGCAGAACATCAAAGTCACTGCAAAGCCTCCAGCAGACAGCTATTTTATGAGGTCCTATCTGCCCTAGAATAGTTTCTTTATCATTCTGACAAACAGCCCCAGGGGTAAATGACCATATCTCCCTCCACTCTGAAAATGCTCCTGGGCCCTCGTTGAAAATGTGATGAGTTTTGCAATGGACTCAAGCGTGATTCATGCTCTTTGTGAGTAATTTGTCAAGAGGGCATTCAACAGTATAAACTGTTCTTTCCAGGAAGGCTTGGCTAGTGGTGTGTGTTGACTTAATGCAAACCTACTTGGTTCTATCGATGCCCAGGTGAGCCACAGAAGTGGTAATGGGCTACCACTGTTTGTTCATCTTGGGAGGTCTTCAATTGGTGGTGAGCTAACTCTCTCTTAACAGAATCCTCAGAATACATTTGGGTCAAAAAGAGATAAAGGAAGCACAGGATTCTAAAACCATTAGGACTTAACTTGCTTTTATTGCAGATGAGAAAACTGAGGCTCAGCAAGGTGAAATAAATACCCAAAGTTAAACAGCCACAACTAGAACCCTAAGAAACTAATTCCCAATCTTGGGTTTTTTCCACTTGAACAGTGTGGGTCACAGAATCTTTCAGGGAGCTCCAGTTCTAAAAAATTTTCTAGGAGAGAAAGGCAGGAGGAGGTTTTATGATGAGATAAGTTTTTGAAAAACAGTATACGCACTGCACTGTTTCCATCCCTATTGTTGCCTGGAGATTTACAGAACACCTCAGAATTTAAAAGGCTCCGAGAAGCCATGAAGCAAGGAAAGCTATTAAAGTTGTTTAAATCATATTTTCCAAGTTTGTATGACCACAGAATTGCCATTACATTCAATGACACTCTGGCAAGGAAAGCTTTTAAGATTGTTTAAATCAGTGTTTACAAGTTCGTATGATCACAGCATATCTGGTACACTCAATGACAATTCTATAGAACGTGTATTCCTCAGAGCAGAGTTTCAGAAATGTTCCACTCTAACTCCCATGAGTCTTGCCTCACCTGAAACTGGCCTCAAAGAGGTGATGAAAATAACTACTGGGCCAAAGACAAGACTCAGAAATAAATATCTGTTGCTCCCCCAGGAAACCTTCTGGTCTAAAACACTGGAAGAGACTAACAGATTCTCCCCTCTATCTTCATTTCCAAACCCTTTTCCTACAGCAGTGCTGTGAACTGGCCCATTTCTCACCCATATGAAATCTAAACTTTACCAGCATTGTAGTTATGCCATCTCTAAAGCACCTGATATGCCTTGCACCCAGCCTGGGTAGAGAGTTTACTCCACAAGTCCAGTCCAGTAGATCCTTTTAGTCAAATACAACTTGATTTTTGGTTTTGTTTTAACCAACGTATCCTCTTCAAATAGAGTAAGACTTTGTATTTTCTGCTTAATGAAACTTTTCCTTAGGTTTAACTATAACCTCTCGCTCATTAGGTCGCTTTAGTCATGTCCCACTCTTTGAGACCCCATGGACTGTAGCCTATCAGGCTCCCCTATCCATGGGATTCTCCAGGCAAGAATACTGGAGTGGGGTGCCTTGCTTTCCTCCAGGGGATCTTCTCAACCCAGGAATCGAACCTGAATCTCTTCGTCTCCTGCAATTGCGGTCCAGTTCTTTACCATTACTGCGACCTAGGAAGCCCTTAACTATGACAGAAATAATGAAATAACTTTCTGAGGTCACATTATTGGCATTAACTATTGTGGGAAAAAAAGGTTAAACTCCCATAACACTGTCTTCCAATAGCAGAGAATCAGAGAATTTGCTCTAGGTGACCCATTGCAGAGTTCCAAATGACCTCTCTGAAGTATTGGCCTCTCCTAGACCTTCTCTCAATTCATTGTTGAGATTCTAGAAAGTGTTTAGCTCTCTGTTTTGTAAAGAAGCACCAGACCAAGTAAGGTTCATTCATTCTTTTTGGCATAATCTCTTCCCACGCGGGGAAATCATCTGATGGGTCTTTCTCAAGCTAGCTTGAAGGTTCTTGCAACCTGTTACTGCCTCTGCTATTTGACCACCTTGAACAATTCTGAAAAGGATACTTATTCAGAGCTAAGCATGACCATAACCTAAGCAGTTGAGTTTCTTTAAGAATCTTGTTCCTGCCTCAGAGAAACACAACCAGGGCAGGGCTGAAACACCTGCAAAGAGAGATGGGATGGCAGCTGGGGGCGGGCACGGCTTGTATGTCTAAAAGGGCCCAGTGTGTCTTCTCAAGGAGGCTGAGCAAGACATGTGAACTAAAGCTTAGCTTAGGGAAGGAGTGGGGAGGCAGAGGCAAAGGAGGAGTGGGTGGCTTCAGTTCCAAGCACATTTTCCAAAAGTGGTTCCCTCTGCTACATATTTGAAGGTAAGGTATAGACATGCATTACATAAGATGTGAACCTTTGTGAAGTATATGATTAAATCACCCGTGGAGAGGTTTGGGGACAGAGGAACTGAAAAATGTTGGTCCCTTGTCATGTGTTCTCTCCCCCATCAGCCATAGACACAAAGCCCCACAGACCCTTGCCACTTCAGGCAGGATCCTCTGATGTTAAAACCAGAGAAGCCCTCATGTGGAAAAGCCTGAAGTGTTTTTACGATTTTTGCTTGAGCCCTTGGGCTGGAAAAGTCTCTTTTGAGTTCAATGGGCACTTGAGTCCCATTAGTAGAAGAAAGGCTTAAAACTCCAGAAGCTTTCAAGCTCGTTTCTAATATGGATTAAACTCTGTGGACCCCAACTGTAATCTGGGAGTGGATCTAGACAATTCTGTCTCCATTCTGGGCACCTGAGAAACAAGGAAAAGATGACAGATTAGAATGGAAAAGGAAGAGACATTGAGTGATTTATGAAAAAAGATTAAAGCAGTTAAAAAAGATAGTTTGGCCAAGACATGTCCAAGATTAGAGAGCAAGGTTAAAAAGTCCATAAACATTCATATCATAAAAAATTTTCTGTCACACAGGTACACACACACACACACACACACACCTACCTCCCACAGATGGAGTTCAATGTCTCTTCTTTTAGTGTTAAAATAGGCTGATGTAAGTTTTATTGAACACCTGAAAGGATCTAGTGGTTTCTCTCAGGGAAATTGAACCAGAAGTTTAGCTTGGGGGAAGCAGAGAGGAGTTAGGGGAGTGATTTCTGTCCAAGCACATTCTCTGATAGTGGTTTTCTCTTTTGTGGGCAGGTGTAATGATAAGGGGCTTCCCAGGTAGTACTAGTGGTAAAGAACCTGCCTGCTAATGCAGGAGATATAAGAGATGAGGGTTCAATTCCTGGGTCAAGAAGATCCCCTGGAGAAGAACAAGCAACTCACTCCAGTCTTCTTGCCTGGAGAATCCCATGAACACAGGAGCCTGGCAGGCTACAGTCCATGAGGTCACAAAGAGCTGGACACATATACACACAAGCATACACATAACGGCTAGGAGGGCAAGGTAGGTGAACTTTATATTGTCCCTCATTCCTGTAATTGGGTGCTTTTGGTGCAATAAATCATGGCAGAAGAAAAACTTGAGATAATAAATTGTTGTCACTGCTGTGAGCAATGACTGGCGGCCATTTTTGCCCGCCACATTGAAGCCGGAAGACTTGATTTGCACTCCGCTGTTTCACTTGGGACTTGCCTAAAGGTACAGAAGGGCTCCTGGTAACTTTGTTGTGTGCTTTGCCCTAGAATACAGCGACTGGCTGCCATTCTTTCTCATAGTTTTATATTCCTCATAAAACCATGGAGCATTCCAAGTTATTCTCCCAAGGTACATAAACTCTCTAAGCACAGACTATTCATAAGAAGAGCTGAGGCCTGTAAGGTTGTCCAAACAGAAGACATGTTATTCTCAGGTGTACCAAAGACTTTACTGGAAACCTTGACTGGCAGGATGAAGTCAGAGATGATCCACAAAGCCAGTAGGTTGGAGCTGAGTCAGAGAAGCACTAAACAAAGCGCTGAGACTCCCAACTCCTTGTTTTGCCACTCATCTTTCTGCAGCATTGCCCATTAAAAATAAGGTGTTTATTCTGCAAGTAATATACAGTCACAGTGTGGGAAATTAGAAAACCCATTTCAGTTGTAGTAGACGGCATTATAGCTACCACATTTCACCATCGCCTGTATCCATGTTCTTTGCAAAGAATTTGCAGATCCTTCCTCTAGAAACAGTCTATTTCCTTCCCCTACTGGCTTAGGCTTGGCCCTGCAGGTGAAACAAACAGAGCACCAACTCCAGACCAAAGGCGAAGAGAAAATACATGTTTCCACTCGCTCCCTTACCCTTCTGCTCTGGTTGGCCTGTAGTCCAAGGAAGATGAAATCAGATCATCTCTGATTTCATCCTGCCAGTCAAGGTTTCCAACAAAGTCTTTGGTACATCTGAGAATAACATGTCTTCTGTTTGGATAACCATCTCTTCTTATGAATAGAGTAGACCTGGACCCAGGCTGCAGCTTGAAGCAACATCCAATCGAGATGAGCTCCAGGTGGCAGTGAGTGAAGAAAGAGTGATTGTTATCCTAAGCACTGAATTTTGGGGTGATCTGTTACACAGCAATACTGTGGCTAAGTGCTGCAAGTATAAAAAGGAAATTAATTCTTTTTAATTAATCCCACTAACTAGAGATAATCAATATTTGGTACTTGCCCCTAGTGTTTATTCATGTATATGTGTGTTTGTGCTATATGTATGCTAACTTTAGTCCAGCCACTATGGAGAACAGTGTGGAGATTCCTTAAAAAACTGGAAACAGAACTGCCATACAACCCAGCAATCCCATTGCTGGGCATACACACCAAGGAAACCAGAATTGAAAGAGACACGTGTACCCTAATGTTCACTGCAGCACTATTTACAACAGCCAGGACATGGAAGCAACCTAGATGTCCATCAGCAGATGAATGGATAAGAAAGTTGTGATACAGATACACAATGGAATATTACTCAGCCATTAAAAAGAACACATTCAAATTAGTTCTAATGAGGTGGATGAAATTGGAGCCTATTATACAGAGTGAAGTAAGCCAGAAGGAAAAACAACAATACAGTATACTATTGCATATATATGGAATTTAGAAAGATGGTAACGAGAACCCTGCATGCAAGACAGCAAAAGAGACACAGACGTATAGAACAGTCTTTTGGACTCTGTGGGAGAGGGCGAGGGTGGGATGATATGGGAGAATGGCACTGAAGCATGTAAACTATCATATGTGAAATGAATTTCTAGCCCAGGTTTGATGCATGAGACAGGGTGCTCCAGGCTGGTGCACTGGGATGACCCAGAGGGATAGGACGACGAGGGAGGTGGGAGTGGGGTTCTGGAAGGGGAACACATGTACACCCATTGTGGATTCATGTCAATGCATGGCAAAACCAACACAATATTGTAAAGTAAAAAAAATAAATAAATAAAAATACATATACATAAAGCTATAAATATATATATATATAAGGTATACTGTTTGAAACTTTACCTCCCACTTAATTGGGAAATTTTTCCAAATCAGCAAATACATTTTATATATTTTGTAATGTATTCTAGCATATTTTAATGATCCTATAGTGTTCTGCAATATTGATGTAGCATATATATTTTCAAATTTTAGTTTCTGAATTTGGGTAGTAGCTGGATACGCTTTCTTTGTGAACAAAACAATAATATGTAGACTCAAATGTAAAACTGCCTTTAACACATACACTCGCCAATACATATCCCTTCACTCCCTGGAAATAATCTCTGTTAAAAGATTGATTTGTCTTCATTTAGCTCTTTTGTCCACACATGTAGTGCATGTCCCAATAGACCCAAACACATACAGAATTTTAGAAGTGAATGGCACTATAGTGCTTTTATCATCTGCAGATTTTCCTTTCTACTAAACAGTTTCCTTTAGAGATTACTGCATATCAATCATATAAGTTTACCTCATGATGTTTAATTGCTGAAAGTGCATGCGTGCTCAGTTGTGTCCAATTCTTTGTGACCCAAGGACCTGCCAGGCTTCTCTCTCCATGGGATTCTCCAGGCAAGAATACTGGAGTGGGTTGCCATTTCCTCCTCGGGGGATCTTTCTAACCCAGGGATCAAATTCATGTCTAATGCTTTACAGGCAGATCCTTTACTTGCTGAGCCATCTGGAAGTCTCCTTAATTGCTGAATAACATACCACAGTAAGGACATGCTACAATTTACTGATGTACCCCGTCAGTAGTAGACATGTGAGTTATATCCAAGTTTTTGGACTGTTCAGTGAACATCTCTCTTCCTGCCTCTTTGAGTACATACACAAGTGTTTCTCCAGAATCAGTACCTTGAGGGGAATTCACCGATTGAACAGTCCCTGCCAAAGCGCTCTCCAAAAGGCTGCCTAATTCACCTCTCACCAAGAGTGTGCCAGAGGACCCGTGAGCCCCAGCAGCAACCAAGACGTCTGTACTTATGTCCAACTAACTATGCAGCTGGCTGCAGAATCTCCACTTCCTAAGCTTTCAAGTGTTCGTAAATCTTTCCTGGTCATTACTAAGAATTATTGAAGGAAGAACTTACCACTATGGACACTAGCTTTGGGCTCACCGTACTGTCGCCTGCTAGCCTTTCTCCATGTAGACCCTGACTTCATCAGCCCAGCCCACTCTCTCTCCTGCACTCACACATTTCATTTCCCCTAAGCCTCCCCATCCTCCATCCCTTTCAAAACCCAAATTCCTGCTGTCTTTCAAGGTTAATTTCAGGAGCTTCCTTCATCCCCTGGTTGACTGGCACTGAACAACCACACATGTCCTTGCTGTGCCACTTTGTTTTCTTCCCTTCGAATTACCAGCCACTTCATAATGAGGCTAAAATGGATGCTATTTATTGATTCTTAACTCTGTATGAACCATTGTGCCCAATGCTTTTGTAGACGTTATCTCATTTATCATCACTATGCTATTAGTATTCTCATCTTACGAAAGACATTCCAGAGGCTCCAAGTGTTTAAATGACTTACTCAAGGCCACAACCGTTGGTGGAGCAGAGATTCAAAGCCACATCTGCAGGCTGCAAATCCTGCCATCAACCACTGTAAGGTGGTCCTTATCCCTTCATTCCTGAAGGCAGGGGCAGAATCCTGCCTTTCTTTGCACTGTTTTCACAACATAACACAATGCCCTGCGCTACTCATAAATCGTGTTGATGGGCTGAAGTTTCTCCCCTTCCGGGCCACATTCCAGGCATGAACAATCACTCATTCCTACTGCGGCATATCCCATCACAGAAGTCCTAGGGAGAGAGTGAGGATTATGTTGAGTACATGCTACACACCCAGGCCTTATGCAAGAGCTGTCTGGGCTACATAAGAGATAGATTACATAGTCCTTTGGCTTAAGGAAATTCTACTCCATCTTGGAGGGATAGGATGTGAACAATTGGAACAAATTATTAGGAATCAAAATGTCCCAAAACACCTACCTAGGGGAAAAAAAAAAAAAACCAACAACATCCTGAGTTAAATCAAGAGTCATATGACATTGCAGCAAGCCACTGGAAAGAGAAAAATCTCCATCAGGGTTGAGGTCACTTGAACTGGCCTTTGAGAAATGGGTGGAATGAGGTGAGTGGGAGGACACTGCCAAGGTGAAGAACAGTCAGAATGAGGTTTGGGTCCAGATGTTAAACTCCTCCTCCTCCTTTCCCATGCCCTGAGCTTCCCTGCTCTCCCATTTCCCTCTCTACAAAGTGTGGGTAATGATATAGTACATCACTTGTATTTTAAAAAATAATAAAAATGATCTAATTAAGACCATGCCCGTAAAGCACTTTGAACTCTCTTATAGAAGGGAAGTGACTATAAAAAAGGAAAGTTATTATTAGTATGATTGTAGGATAACCCCTTCTGTAAAAGCCAGAGCAAATTTCCTTTTATAATTAATTTCAGTCCTAGAAAGCAGTGGCATTACAGATTCCTGCACTGAGAGATTTCTCTATCTCTAGGTTTCAGACAAAGCGATTGAAAAGCAATTCCACCTAGAAAATGAAAATAGTCAAAAATGATCAGGCCCCACTGATATCCGACTAGGTTAAAGATTTTATATACAGGGAGCAATTGGAACAAGCCAAGTGATAAAGGGGATTTTGAACTAGGGATTCCATTGGAAGCCTGAAACGGGGCCAGTCGAGCCCTGGGCCAAACTGACCACATCTCATACTTAAGCCCATTAGAACATGTTTGCACAAAACTGTTAAGCAATGCTGGTTGGTTGAGTCCAAAAAAACAGTCCACACAGTAAGTGTATTGTTCCCAGCATAATTCTAAGATCTGACTTCCAAGATTGGAGCACATTCCCCCAGAAAACAAACTTTGAAAAAGGACAGAACTGGCAACTACATGAACTATAGGTTCAGGGGATACCTCTGTCTTGTGGAAGACGATGTGGGGTACTCCATGTTGCCAAGACGGTGGGACGGCCATCGATTTGTCTGTGTGGTTGGAGGCAGGCAGATTGCAGACTAACTCAGAAAGGAATTTGTAACATTGGGAGCTCGTGAAGAGTGAGTGATACTGACTTCACCTTGAGGTGGTGAGCATTCTAACCATGGAAGTATTCAAATACCAAGAGAGAGACACTAGAGAAGGGGTTCCTGAAACAGAGAAAATTGAACTAGAGGACTTCCAGCTGCTCAGTTAAGCCTATGATCAGTGTGTTTCCTCAGGTGGCTGGGATCAGCCATCCCAGGTGGCTCTGAGTATAAAATGAACCTGAGCCCAGGAATGGAGTGGGGGCCGACTGAGAGCCCCCTGTGCAAAATTTCTCCAGCTGCCAATGGTTCAGCATCATCTGTGAGTGCTGAACACAGCCCTGGCTTCAATATTTCTTGAATGAAGAGTAGCACAGAGTTGAGGCTTACGTGACATTTTTTTCGTTAAAAAAAAAAAAAAAAAAAAAAAAAAATAAACCAAAATTTGAAAAAAAAAAAAAAAACATAGTGTCCCTTGCTCTGGATGGCTTTTACTCCCAGGAGTTTGTTAATCCTGGTGTTATCATGGTCCAAGGAGCTCAAGGTATGAGATCAAAGACTTCAGGAGGCAATAATAATAATACAGCAATAACAACAGTAAAGATAATAATAGCAACACAATGACTACCACTGAGGTCTGAATTCCATCTGAACTAGAATAACTCATTTAACCCCATTTTACAGATAAGTGGAACCAAGATTTGGAAGTAGACAGTTTGGATCCATGTCCAGGCATGTAACCATTATGCTACACTCTTGGCATTTAAGAATTTTTCTTTATCTAAATGTCATCTGTTTTATGCGCTGTGTTTCCAGAACTTTCTCTCCACCCTTTGGGGGTGTGTGCTCTTGGAGTCACAGCAGTAGGTCTGGTGTCAGCAGATCAAGCCCTCCTTGATCCACCTCTCCTCTCTTACCAGCTGCGTCACTTACCAGCTGGGTAACCTACTCCATCTCACCAAGCCTGCTCTCTCATCTACAAATTAAAGGATAACGCCTCCCCCTCTCAGGTTTCCTATGAGGCTGAAGACTGGACATGTCTGTGCTACCGCTAGCACGGTGACTAGCACAGATGGGGCACTCAGCACATGGGCTGTATCACAAGAAAACACTCTGCAATTCCTGTGTTAGGTGTTTCCCAATATGGCATTTTTCAGAGCATCAGGTTGGCAATGAAGGTGAATATTCTGGTCTGTAACTGCAGGTCACTTGCCAATGTCTGGGCCACCATGAGACCAGCTCAAGCTGGGCAGGCAGGGCCCACCCGAAACCCGTGGTTTGATTGATTCACCACTTGAGACATGTCAGAGCAGAGAGCAGCCTCTACGGTGTTTACTTCAAAAGCTGCCAAACACGCTCAGTGAGCAAGAATGACAGCCTCCCTCTCCCCACGGCAGGTTCACTGGAGCCCGTGGGAAGTCAGCAGCACACAAGATTCCATGAAGCCCAGTCAGGATGCTTGCAGGGGGTGGAGTGATGCTGAGAGTTATATATTAATTTAGGTAAATTCAGATTTATCTCCCATCACTCGCAACTTGATGGGAATCAGAATTATAGGATGCTTCAAAGAACCCTAATAATTTTCAGGTGTTGGAAATTTTTTAGTAAAAGGCAACAGAAAAAAATATGGGGCCATCAGCATGTCTTTTCTCATACAATAGGGCCATGGAACAAATCTACAGAGCAAGATTGGTGCTGGAAGTTTTAGGGACAGTAGTCATGCCTTGCACCGCAGTGCAAAACAAAAGGACCGCAGAGCATGAAACCAGGGACGCACATTCGTTCTGCTAGAATTCAAATGGAATGGGGTTGTGTGTTTCCATGTAAGAGCCATGTGGTTTTAAAGGGTTGTGTAAAGAGAAGTGTTGCAAACAGATCCTTTTCCCATGGACAGAGATCGTCGTTTGAGAACCTTGTCATTGCTTAATGCTTGTGGTATGTAGGGTGACCAGCAGTCTCAGTTTGCCTGGGATGGAGGCATTTCCAGGACACAGGACTTTGTTTTAAAACCAGGACAGTCCTTGGTAAACTGGGAAGAGTGGGTCATTGCTCCCTGCCTCCTAACCCTTTAGACTCTGGTCCTCCCCTCCCCTACTCCTCTCCTTTCTCCACCAGTACCACTCAGTAGTTTTAGTTTGGCTGCACATCAGAGCCATCTGGGGGCTTTGGAGACCCTCAGCGCCTGGGCCACACCTCCCATCCAACACATCACAAGCTCTGGCAGTAGGACCCAGGCTTCAAGCATCAGGGTTTAGATTCACTGCTCCAAGCGGGCCCCAAGTGAACAACCAGTGGGGGAAAAATGGGGCTGCTGATGGCCACTCCCTTTTAAAGGAAATCCTTCTGTAAATCAGGACTCCTCATGCTAAGAATAAGTTCGTGTTAATTGGCTTGATGAATTTGTATTTCTCTCTCAGCATCTTCTAAAAACTAAGCCCACCAGGAGATGCTTATGTGCAGTGACTCAGTGGTAAAGAATCCACCTGCAATGCAGGAGACTCGGAGATGCCTGTTCAATCTCTGTGTCCAGAAAATACCCTGGAGGAAGACATAGCAACCCACCCTAGTAATCTTGTCCAGAAAATCCTATGGACAGAAGGCCTAGTGAGCTACCATTCATGGGATTGCCAAAGAGACAAACATGACTGAAGGACTAAACAGCAACAACTCAGCATCTTCTAAAAACTAAACCCACCAGGAGATGTTTATGTGCAGTGACTTATCTCTAAGTCTTTTGGAAAATAATTGACGTTGATAGTTTTTATAACCAAATATGCTCAAAAAATAACATCGTAATTGGACTTGGATATTACTAAAATGCTCTTATCACTGAGCATGCTAGCAATCTTCACAGCTCATACAATAATTATCTTACCCTGACCCCTGGCTTGTTCTTTAAGACCTGAAGGGCCAAGGAAATAAGGGCACTGAAGACAGACTGAAAAGGGTTGGATCTTTCTCCTGCCACTTACTCCCTATGGAAGGTCAAGGCGTTTTGCCTCCCTGAACCTCAGTGTGCTGATCCATGAAATGGGGATCCATAATGGTGTAATAATGACTTTTTCAAAAAGTTGCTGGAAGGTAAGATAAGGGAACGAGTGTTTTGAATTTTACCCAGGGCCTGTCGCCTGACAGTCACTCAACAAGCAGGAATGTCTTCACCCTCTACAGGAATAATCAAGTAAATGTGCATCTATCTGAGAGATGGTTGCTGGGTGTGTGGGAAAATCACTATTTGCAGCTTTGAAGCTGTGGGTTCCCCTCCTGAGCCAACAGAATCCTTCATCCAGAACAACAGGCAGTTGAATTCCTTCCCAGCCTATATACACAGCATTCCTCCTAGCTCTCTGGAAGACATGGGATTGACATTTGAGCCACAGGCTTTGGTCAGTGCCTCCCTGACCTGCTGCTTTTGATGTGGGCTTAGGTCAGTGGGAATAAAGCCCCTTTCATCAGCAGAGGCGAGAAGGAAAGGAGTATGTGCTCAGAACTGAACTCAGTCTGCTCCAGAGAGACAGAGAGGGGAGGGGGAAGAGCATCGGTTGCAGATGAAATCTCCTAACCGGTGAGAAGAGCTGCCTGCACTGGGTACAGGGGAATAGCCTGGGGTGGGGGTGGAAGGGGGCTTCTTCACCTGCTTTCAGGTGGAGCCTCTGATCCAGCTCTATCCACCCCCAAGTCCTCCCTCACTCCCTCTCCAGTGCTCAGTGAATCCTTCCTGCTCACAATTCTTGGTTTTACAGTATGTACGGTTCTTTGCCCCAGTAAACAAATAGGGCACGATTGGCTGGCACCTTCCTATAAAAGCAAAATGGGTTTTCTCCAGTCTCCAGGTGTCATCACCTTGCCAGATGGTATGTACACCCCACTGGTTCCTTTTATGTTCGTCTCCTTCATCCCAGGCAATCTTCAGGGGGTCAGATATTCTGGATGAAGGTGGTGTGCGGCGGTTCACTGTTTACAGGATTAATCGTCATTTATTTAGTTCCTGGGAGAAACAGGGATTTTACTATGGGCTAGAGGCCCCCTGATCTGGATGATGATCAAAATCAACCAAAAAGAGTCCAAAAATCCAAATTTCTTGGCTTTACGCAGATCTAACAACTCTGAATCGCTAGGGTATGTGGGAGAGGCAACTCCAGATAGGGAAGGTCAGAGCTGAATTGAGTTTTAGGACACTCAGCTGGTATCTCAGGGAATTGCTTGGTGGAAAATACCCATACATTTGGTGACCAGGAGAGTCAGAGGCAGTTTTCCATGTGGGTCATAGAGAAACATACAGGAGATGTGTCTTTCTACAGTTGCTCTCAGTTGAAAGCCTGGGATGGCTATTTCTGTTTTTCTCCCCCAATGATATGCCCTAAATGTGAAGACAACGCTACATGTTCAGCACCGTCTCCCTCAGACTTATGTCTAGCCATTAGAGCACCCACCTTTCAGCTTGTCTTTCTGACCCCCGCAAACCCCGGCCTTTTGCAAAGCGCCAACCCTTCAGATTTAGGCCACTTTGTGACCAAATGCTTTTTCCAAGCAGATGAAATCAACTGATTTCGCTCAGCATACACCTAACAGTTTCTTTTGAAACTGCCTTTTGAACTTCACTTTCAGCTCTATGCAGCATTTAGAACTTTTGAGAGGCTGCAGGAATCTGAAACTAACAATTTTCAGCTCTGGTGGAAGTACTTAACATCCTGCACGTCTCAGTTGATCATGTGGGATATATTTTTCCTAATGATAGCATGGTCTTGAAGGACAACTGACTAAATTTCCCCCAAAGTCATTCAGAGTCCCTTCTGCCGCCTAAAGATCGAAGATGTGCACACCTTACAAGTCCCTTTTCAGGACACGCTTCTACAATAACATGTGTCTTAATAGTGATGTGGACAGAGGTACAAGGAACAGAACATGAAGGGAATTCGTAGCTCTGAGATGGGCAGGAGGGGCAGGAACACCCTTGAGGTGGAATCCCAGAGCTGGATTCCACATTTACTGGCTTCTAATTTTTTATTTGTCTGATTGTTTTGGTTTTGCTGAATCTCAATTTCCTTGGAACTAGAAGGGTGGGTAATAACTATAGGTGAAAACAGGAGCTTATGGTGTCCTTAGCACTGCTAGGGCTTTGGGATGGATGCTGCCTCGTTTCATCACTACGCAGCCTGTGTAGTCAGCACTATTATACCCCTTCTTCTCCATGTTATAGATGAGAAGGTTGAGGCCAAGAGAAGCAAAATGAATTGTCTGAGGCCATAGGCACCAAAACTGCCTCCAGACTGTGTCCTTTACCCCTCAGGGACACTGTCAACAACTTTCTTAGGCCTGTTGATGTTATGGGAAAGGACCTCCTTCTATCGCAAGTGTCATTATCACCTCCACCGCATCTGAGAGATGGCACATGGGCCCTAAGCTCAGCACCCAGTTATTCCTGAAACTTGTAACTGTCTTGCCACACTACCCTGTTTCCAGCACCAGGCATACAGGTGGACTTGACATCTGGGACCTCCCCTCTCCACCTGCTTCCACTGCTCCTCCCCTCCACGTGTCAGGATGCAAAGCGGGGACTCAAATCAGAACTTTCCTTTAAAAGTACTTACATTGAAGCAACCGTGTTTTCTCCAGGTTTTATCCTGATATTCCTAGTTATGATATAGCAGGAGCACCAGGTACCACTAGTGAGCACTTCATATGAGTCCTGCTCCGAGCTGGTGGAATCATTACCTCGTTTAATTATTGCAAATACCTTGCAAGGTTGCTGCTCCTGTCTACATCTTAAAAATGAGAAAACAGCATTAAATTACCCCACTTAATAACTAAGCAACGGAGCTGGGAATGGAACCAGGTGCATGGGATTCCGAATCCATTCTGTCAGTTCTGCCCTTTGGAACTTGTGATTCAAGACGTCTGTTTCCCCCACTATGTATTTAATAGGCGTCTGCTTTCTATTTGTTCACTTAATGTCTGTCTTCTAAAGGCAACCTGAAAAGTAGTTGAAATAGCATTCTGGAGTGACCTCTGGGCTCTGGGATTAAATTTTATTCTTATCCAAAGGGTCATAATGATAAATCACAAACAAGTTCACTGCTCTTCAACACTGTTTCGCTCTGCCTACAGCTCATCTCTTTTTCAATTTCTCTCTCCTACTCTCTGCCTCCACACTTTGAGAGTCTGTTTCTATGAGAAAAGTGTTCTAGCATCTACCCCTGTGAGCATAAATTATCTCACTTTGTCTTTCAAACAAGGTCAGTTTGATTTGAAACAGTGAGGAACTGAGGCAGAAGCCATCTGAGTGATTTGTCCTGAGTTACAGCAGTGGTCCCTGGCAGGATTTGGTGTGTGTGTGTGTGTTAGTTGCTCAGTCATGTCCCACTCTTTGCGACCTCATGGTCTGCAGCCCGCCAGGCTCCTCTGTCCATTGAATTTTCCAGGCAAGAATACTGGTGTGGGTCGCCACTTCCTTCTCAAGGGATCTTTCTGACCCAGGGATTGAACCCACGTCTCCTGCATTATCACGGGGGCTCTTTACTACTGAGCCACCTGGGAAGCCCACCTGGCAGAATTAGGAATCGGCAAAGTCCTTCGATGGCAAAGCCATCAGAACAGCAGCCAAGCTAGCCAAAGCCAGTGGGTTCCTGCAGCTCGCCCGGGGCCTCTCCCTCTTCTCCCTCCTCCTTCTCCCTTCTTCACCCCTAAGCCAACAGTGTGTGGTGGAAACACTGCAGACTTGGGGACTGAAAGATTTGGGGTTTGATACTTGGTTCAGCTCCTCACTGGCAACTTTCAAGCCTCAATTTCTTTAGCTGCCAAAGGAAGGCAACACTAGCCTCTGCAGTGGGTTCGGAGGAGTCAGTGAGAGAACGGTGAGTGAGGAATGTTGCACGTGTGTGATTCAAGGTGCTCACCCGAAATGTGTATCTTCCAGGTCCTCCGTCTCCTTCTACACAGCGCCCATCTAGATAACAGGAACCCATGGTGCCTTTCTCTTTTGTATCACTTACGTTGTTGTTTCTTGGCTGTCATGTCACGGCATGTAGGTCGAGAGCTAAGTTGCCAGCAATAAAAGGGGGAAACAGCACAGGAGAGATACCGAGGTTGAGGGCTCTGGAGTCCAGCTGCTTGAGCTCCTTCCTGTAGTGAGCTTTGCTCCTCATCAGCTGAGCAAATAACTTCTAAGCTGCAAGGATCTTTCTCTGTAAAAGGGGGTAATAGTACCTTCCTTAGAGGGGTGATGCTGTCATCATACTTGGTAGACTTCCTGACATATAGTAAATGCACAACACATTTCAGCAGCATAACTGCTTTTATTAAGTCCTAACAGTGCCCACAGAGTGTCAAGCATGTGAGTGGCATGTGACATCTGGCATCCAAACTGAAATAACAACACATGAATAGTGTTTATGATAGGCCAGGCATTCTTCTAGGCGCTTTCTACTTATTAATTCAGTCCCTCCTCTCCAGCATCCCAGTAAGCACTATTACTGCCACCATCTCATAAATGCAGAAAACTGGGCAGAAGGGCTAAATGATTTGCTAAGACTACATAGTTAGTGTCAGAGCCAGAACTTGAACCCACGTAGTCCAGCTATAAAGCTTACCCTCTATGCTATACTGTCAAACAAACAGACAAATGTAGAAAACCACTCATTTTAATATCATGTTCTTGATTAAAGAACTTAAAATTCCAACAGTTGATTGCCTAATTGAGCTTTCAAGCACAACTGGTCTGTGAAATAGGACTCAGTCACGCTGCATTCCGTTTGGAGTTCCACTTGTATATCTATTTAATCAGACACATTCCAAATAAGGCAGAAGCCTTTGGGTTTCAGCCCCCTGGCATCTGGGCCTTGGGGAGGCGCAAGAGCAGAAGAGCTTCTTCCCAACCCCCTGTGGTAGGTCAGTCTAAGATGACCTCCAGTGAGTCACACATACATAAAACCCCCACTCTTGGATGCAGGTGGTATTTGTGACCAGCTTCAAGCCAGTAGAGAATGGCAAAGGTGATGGATGGATGTCACCTTGGAGTTATAGTACAGAGGGAGAGAAGCTGCCATGTTTTGAGAGGAGACCACCACATACAAGGACCCAGCACCAGCCAGCAAGAAAGTGGGTTCTACAGCTACTAGGAGCTGGATTGTGCTGACAACCCAGTGAGCTTGGAAGAGGTCCAGAAAGTACCAATTCCCACCGACACCTCAGCCTTGTGAGACACTAAGAAAAGGACCCAGTCAAATTGCACCCTGAACCCAAACCATGGGATAACAAATACATGTTGGCCTAAGCCTCTAAGTTTGTGATCGTTTGTTATGTGGCAATAGAAAATGAAGATGCCCTGCTTTTGTCATCATACAGGTGGAGAGGTTGGACCCAACCAGATAGTACCAGAGGGATTAGAAAACAAACCTGCCAACTAATCCAACTCCTTAACTTAGCCCCAAAGGGTGTCTTTCAGGCATCAAGTTAAAAATGAGAAGAAATTCAGACAGATTCTCTACCTAGGATCATCAATAAACCAACAGAGAGATGTTTCTTCCTTCTGAGTTCATCTTTCCCCAACTGGGAATTTTTCTTGTTCTGCAAGGCTGTAGACTTGAAGAGCAGCACTCCTCAGGAGTCTATCCCGTTCATCCTCCTGGCTCCAGGAAGGGCCCCATCTAAATCCCATGTAATGAAAGGGTGTCTACTCTTTACTTAAATGTCTCCCTTGACATTCCAGTGACTTACAACCTCCAACCTCAGAAAGTTCTTTCTGTCCACTGGAAGGTCTCCTTTGTAAGCCTGCTTTCCTTTGGCCCCTTCTCAGAGGGGTGGAAGGTGGGCTGTCTGCATCATATGAACAGTTACACTTCATATATTTGAAGGCAGATAAATCCCTCTTAATGCCTGTCTTCCTGAGGCTGAAATCCCCTCACTCCCCCTGCATCTCCGTAGCTCCCTGGCGCCTCTTGCATTGGCTTCCTGCTACCTGCATCTCTTAATAGAGTGTATGGAGACTCAGCCAGGTGAAGTCACAATTCTATCAGCTTGGGGAGAATCAGAGGTTGTCTTCAACCACAATGTAACTGAAGAGAGTCCCACAGGTTATATGGAAGTAAAAAGATTAGGAACTACAAACAGGGAAGTATTAAGGAAAGGGGAGCTTGTGAAACTTCTTAGGGAATTAAGCAGGTGCTGGCAGAAACAAGAAGAAATTAGTCCAGAAAAAAAACTTATCATTGATGTTATAAGGAGAAACAGGAGTTGAAGGAGATGGTTTAATTTTAACTGTGCATGCGTGTGTGCTTAGTTGCTTCAGTCATGTCCAACTCTTTCTGACCCTAAGGACTGTAGCCCACCAGGCTCCTCGTGTCCATGGGATTCTCCAGGCAAGAATACTGGAGTGGGTTGCCGTGCCCTCCTCCTGGGGATCTTCCTAAACTAGGGGTCAAACCCACGTCTCCTGTGGCTCCTACATTGCAGGCAAATTCCTTACCACTGAGCGACCAGGGAAGCCAATAATTTTGATCAATGGTTCTCAAAGTGTGATTTGGAGTGTCTTAGTATTTTCTAGGTCTGCTGAAGTGGATTATCATAAACTGGTGACTTAAAACAACAGAAATTCTTTATCTTTCTGTTCCAGAGGCTAGAGGATCAAGATCATTGTGTGGGCAGACCATGCTGTATCTGAAAGGGCTGGGGAAAGATCTGGTCCACGGCTGTCTAAGTTTGTGGTGCTGCTGCCAGTCGCGGGCAGTCCTTGGCTTGCATACACATCACTCCATCTCTGCCTCTCTTGTCACATGGCCTCCCCACCCCCACCCCACCCCCCGTGTCTCTGTCTCTCTTCTCCTTTTCTTATAAGGACACCAGTCACATTGGGTTCATGATCTACCCTGCTCCAGTATGACCTCACTTTAACTGCTTACATTTGAAATGACCCTATTGCCAAATAAGGTCTTATTCAGAGGTTCTGGAAAGGGTGTGGATTCAGGGAAGGAGGGAGTTGGTGGGGAACCCTAACTCATTAGCCCTAGAAATCAGTTATAGATGGAAACTGCTGGACCCCACCCAAGACCTCCTCAATCAGAAGCTCCAGGGGAGGGCTCCACTGAGCTATTTTAACAAGGCCCCCAGGTGAATCTGATGCTTGGACCTTTTGAGAAAAGCTGATTTTGATACAACTAGAGGCATTTTCCCAGCTTTGGTGGCTCAGCTATAAAGAATCTGCCTGCAATGCAAGAGACAGGGGTTCAATCCCTGGGTCAGGAAGATCCCCTGGAGAAGGGCATGGCAACCCACTCCAGTATTCTTGCCTGGAAAATCCCATGGACAGAGGAGCCTGGCAGGCTACAGCCCTTGGGATTGCAAAGAGTTGGACATGACTGAAGCAACTTAGCAGGCAGAGGCATTTTTCGAAATATGCACCAAAGTGACCTTGATTGACTTAGAGTTCAGAATTTATAGACGTAGGAGAGGAACCTCAGTGACAGGCAAAGTGGGCCATTTCATCTGTGATCGCATCTATGAGTTTATTTGGTGAGGAAATATTATTTTTCTATGAGTACGTTTAGAGGATGCCTTGCATTTACATATCAGGAACCAATGTGTGACTGGTTTCTGTCATCATGCACTCAAAGGCAGCCCAAGAAAAGCCTTAAAGTGGAAAAAGACACTGATCTTAGATCACAGTTCATAAAGAGCCTTTGGCCCCTGCTGAAAGGACTCAGCCTCACCCGTAATAGTACAAAGGATTCTGAGTGAAGTAACCTCTAGGATCCAAACAAAGCTCCAGGAATCAGTCTGAGACCCCAAGTGGCATAGCCCAGGCTCAAGGCAGCACAGGAAAACACAGCAGGAAGAGGAAGAAGCATCCCCAAAGGAAGCATTTCCAGCTCCCCCTTTGCTGAATAAACACACCTGCCTGGGATGCTAGATGAAGGTCCTGAATTTTAGTACTGTCAGCAGAACTCCCCTGCAGGCTGCAAAGCTTCATGCCATATCCTTCCAACTTGCTGAGTTTTTATTGTTGAGTGTGGCCTGGAGACTTTGACTGCCTCTCGGGATGAAGTAAATGAAGGGACATGAAAAGAAAGTGAGAAAGCATCGGGAAACGCCCCTCCTGCTGTGTGTAATGGAGAATAATCCAGCAAAAAGAAATGCTAACGCATCCTTTGGGGATTCTGCACTGCTGCTTTGTGCCTGGGTTTCTGTTCTTCTGGAAGGAATTACTCGGTGATGTCGGCTCCTGCACAGGCGGCCAGGCTCAGGTTTCCCAGACAATATCCTGACTTTGGACGCATGTGTCTCAGCAAGATATATGTCCGTCAGCATGGGAGAGGGCAATGGCTGCTTGGTGGCTTGTTAGAAGAGTGAATATGATAAGCGAGGCAGCAGTTTTTATTTTTTAAAATTCAAGGTCTTTTTGACTCAAACTTGCCTGGAGGAATAATACTGCTTGCTACCTCAATTTTATGCAGACTTAGTTCTCTTAAAAGCTTCTCAAGAGAGAAACCAGGCTATTTAGAACACCAAGTTTTGCTCAGACCCTGCATCTTTTCTGTAGGTGTTTTGAGATTTGGAGGGTGCTGTATGTAACACGTGTGGACGCCACTGGTTAGCTGCCACATCAGCAAGCATGTTTGGGGTGGGATGGGGCTTGAATGGTACCCGCCCCAAGAGGATAGAAGGAGATGAGACAGGACATAAGACCTTATGCAGACAGGACCCGTCACCCTCTGTGTGTGTCATTTACCTTGCTGGCCTCCTTCCACCCCACCCCACCTATCCACTGCTTTCCCTACCCTTGTATACTTAACCAACCAACCTCCCTCCCCCTCCTCCCACCAGTCTCCAGGGAAGGAGTCAGCCAGGGGCCACCAAGGCCTTTACACCCCTCCTGCCCTGTCACCACCTCTCATAGGCATCACTGGGTGATACCAGCAGTCTCTGGTCTCATCTCCAGCAGGTGGGCACCCAAAGGGGCAGAAGGAGAGGCCTGTTTCCCCAACCCACCCTTAACCCTCACTCCTCACAGAAGTGAAAAGGCACTTAGCGTCCCTGGAACCCAGAAGGAAACCAAGCTCAAGAGAAGTGTTTCTTAAGAAGCAGTAAGCCCTTCCAACAAAAGTCTGGCTTTACTGCATCTACACACTCCAGGTGTTTACGCCCAGCCCAGTCCACTCCCCAAGCAGCTGTGGGTTAAGATACAGGAGGAGCTTATCCTGTGAGAAACGCACTCTTATCCATGGGTTCTGAAATGCCTGGAGGATCTAGCCATCAATAAAAAAAGAATGAATTTAATGCCATTTGCAACAACATAGGTGGACCTAGGGACTGTCATACTGAGAGAAGTCAAACAGAGAAAGACAAACATATCACTTATATGTGGAATCTAAAAAAACAATACATGTAGACTTATTTGGAAAACAGAAATAGAGTCACAGATGTAGAAAACTGTTACCAGGGGGGAGGCAGGAGGAGGGATAAATTGGGAGATTGGGATTGACATATACAGACTGGTATATATAAAAATAGATAACTAATAAGGACTTACTGTATAGCACAGAGAACTCTACTCAATACTCTGCAATGACATATATGGGAAAAAGAATCTAAAAAGGTGGATATATGTATAACTGATTTACTTTGCTGTACAGAAACTAACACAGCATTATAAATCAACTATACTCCAATTAAAAGAACCTTTTTTTGAGAGAAACAAAAAACTGATGTCAAAACCAAGCAAAAAAAGAAAGAAAGGAAAAGTTTCCCAAAATAGAGCTCAGCAGGGGACACACTTTCTGTTCCTTTTGGTGTTTCAACAACAGCCATTGGAATATTCAGCGGAACTGGGGGCTGCAGGAGCGGGGAGCAGTGGATAGTGAGTCTGGAAATGTAGCTGTGTTATGTTGTGTCTGTTTTTTAATCAGCCTCAATAATGAGCAGATTTATTTAGATGTTGCTAAATTATGGTATAACACAAGTGTTATGCAATCAAAATATGACGCACCTGAAAGCTTTTGGGAAGCATTGACAAACACCCTCATATAACACTGTCAACGGCATAGCATACAGCATTAGATAGGTCTAGTAAGGTATAACGGAGAAGGCAATGGCACCCCACTTTAGTAATTTTGCCTGGAAAATCCCATGCATGGAGGAGCCTGGTAGGCTGCAGTCCGTGGGGTCGCTAGGAGTCGGACACGGCTGAGGGCTTCACTTTCACTTTTCACTTTCCTGCATTGGAGAAGGAAATGGCAACCCACTCCAGTGTTCTTGCCTGGAGAATCCCAGGGATGGCGGAGCCTGGTGGGCTGCTGTCTATGGGGTCACACAGAGTCGGACACGACTGAAGTGACTTAGCAGCAGCAGCAGTAACATATAAAAGTAAAGATAAGGGACTCTCCCCAGCGACTATACACAGCCTGATGAATCGTTTTAATTAGAAAATGTGAAAAGTAATGCATAACATCCCAAAGAAGGTCCCTCCTGGGGCAAATATTATATGTAGCCTTTTTAACGTTCTTTTTGAGTCTACTGCTGTTTTTTGTTGCTTTGGCACACAATTATTTAACATCTTTTTCATTCCAGTCCTTTTGCAAACTTTTTTTTTTAATGGCCTTGTCTCTCTCGCATTTCCTGTCACGGAGTAGGAGCTTACATTTTTATTTTGTAATAAGGTTGCTTAAATCACTTCCTCAATCTCTCTCTGGAGAACAGGGTTTCAATAAAAAACACTTCAGGGGCTCTCAGAATGTCTTTCCTTTGTTGCTGGCTGCTTAGGAGATGGGGGAAAATGGAAACCTTTGCCATGGATCTGGGCCTGGCCCGGAAGGCACAGGTGAGCCCCTGGAGATTAAGTATAAATTGGGGGGTGGTGCCCACACTTCCAACAGCAGCCATCCACCCTCCCCTGGGCCAACAGGAAAGATAAGTGTTAGGCTGCTTCCCACTCTCCCTGCTGGCAGCTCTGCTCCCTCCCCAGGCTCATGTGTGTGCAGGCAGGCAGCGACGGGATAGCTGCTCTCACTCCCTTGAAAATATTGAAGGCTGAACATCGCAAATTGCCCTGGAATGTCGTCCTATAAATTTCCTTGTGACCTCCACCTCCACACCTTCCCCCCATCTTGAAATTCAAGAGGAATCAATCCTAGAATGAAAAAAGGGAGGAAGAACTGAAACTTGATATTTCCTTATCCTCCTGGCAACCCTGAGTCTGCATGAGCCCCTTGGTTGGCCAGGTGACTGACCCACTGGCTGAGAAGAAACAATTCCTGGAGCGGGTTTCCAAGCCAGAGCTGGAGCTGGTCCAAAGGGACTCGGTCCAGTTTTGGAGAGATGGACACATCAACGCGCTGGCCGCCAACATGTAAGTCTGGCCGGAAAGGAGGGGTTGCCCTCTCCTCACCTCTGGGGCAAGCAGTGAATGTTTGAAGCAAAACAGGCCCACACGGGCTTGGTTGGGACTCAGCGGTGAGACCTCCCGTTATGAGTTTCGGAGGCTCCCTCCCTTCTGACCCACGCTGGGGTATTAAGCTGGGTGAAACGTCACGTGGGGCCAAGAAACAAGGCAGGCACTCAGGACTCCCCGTCAGAGAGGCCTCAAGGTCTGAGGGTGCTTGACGAAACGTTCAGGGCTGGCGTGGGGCTGTGCGCATCCGCCTTTGTCTGCTGGCCCTGCGTCGCATCGGTTATATGATTTTGGTTCCCTTTACGTCCTCTGTAAACTAGAAACGTTCCTATCGACTTCAGAAGGTAGTCGTGAGAATGAAACACGACAAGCTCTATCACCTCTTGCGTGACATCAGGCCCCACGTGAGCCCTAGTGAGAAGCCAGTTGTCACCGCCGTTGATGTGACGGTGACATTGTGGTGGCTTCCCAGGGACTCCGGGCTGGTGGCACCCTCAGTCTTTTCATGGCCGGGGGTCTTTGCTTGCTGCGCAGCCTCTCTGGTGCCTGTCCAGCCCCAAGGATGCGCCGAAAGAAATTCAGACCAACCCAGCATGTGAAGCACTGAGGCCTCCCTACCGATGCTCTCTCAGAAGTACTGACATCACAGACAAACATCTCTGGCATACAAGTAACACACTCTGAGCACGTAGATATAAGCCTTTTGACTGGAGTCAAGGAACACCTGGTTAGTGTCCCAGGATCAGTTGCTGTGTTGCCCTCGTCGTGTGGCCTCATCATGCAGCCAAAGGGACGAGGGGCTCACATTCGTGACTGCGCTCGGCCTGCCTGGCCCACAATACCGCTGCAGCTTTCATTTTATCTTCTCCTTTCTTTATATTTCCTTTATCTTTCATTTTTCTTCTCCTTTTCCTAGTTCTCCAGCACATCGCATCAGTCTTTGTAGTGATGGCATTCCTGATTCTGGAGAAATTTCAAGAGATGATGAAAGTCAATGCTTTCAAATTTCTAAGACTTATAATCACTCCCCACTATCTCCAAGGCCCATCTGATGGGGTTTCCCAAGTTCAATTCCACACAACTTCTTAGATAGCAAGCGGAATTTCTTCTTTACCTTTAAAGGCTTCCCTTCAAGTTCATTTCTGAATGACTGCCTACAAAAGCTTCCATGAAATAGGAAGAGGGGAGGCTCAACAGAGAGGGGAGATATGTGTGTGTGTATATATTTACTTATGACTGATCTATGTTAATGTATGGCAGAGACCACCAAACTATTGTAAAGCAATTGTCCTCCAATTTAAAAAAAGTAGAAATATTAAAAAAACAAAAAAAAAGCTTTCACACGTGCTGCCAGAAGGGGCCTGCATTCCCCAAGGAGGATCCTAAACATATGTACTCTCCTTCCCTTTGTAATCACCCAGGCCATCCTACCTCACCAGAAAGACCCATGCCTCACTTTTCCCCATGCAACTCAGGCATCTAGAGCATTCTCCAGTGCCAATTGCCTTGACCACCAGGCACCATGGCCAGTATTTGCAACGTGCTCTGCAGAGCAGCCTTGACCTGTCTTACTCCACTCACTCCCCTGATCACACCTTTGCTCCCTGCACAGTGGTGACAGGGTCCTCAGCCTCACTGCTGTCCTAGTGAGTGAACAGAGAGGAAAGTCATTAGTCCAGTGACTGCAATGCTGGCTCTGCCTGCTGCACAAGAAACAAAAGCGTCTTGGGTACTGCAGGAGTCCCACAGGGAAAGGAGGATGAGAACTAGCATCTCAGTCCTTTTGTTCTTCAACTTAAACCCTCGGCCTGCAGGACCCTGGCTTTTGGTAAAGAAATTTAAGTCAATAAATTTCAAGAGGTTTTTTTTTTTTTTTTTCTCAGTTTCCTTCACCACCCATGACCAGAAATAAATCTCTCTCTGGGACTCAGTCCCATTTTGAATGGTGTGTGGTTTCCAACACTCTTTCAATGGAATAACACTGAAAGGCTTTCCTTTATATTCAAAGCTTCTTGGACCTGTAATGAAATCACTTCTGATCAGAGAACACGACTCATATCATCACTGAAATATACAATATCTATGTTCCTAGAGAGAGCAATCATCAACTATCAGAAAAGTGATGCTCTTAAGAAGTTGGGACAATCATTTCCATCTTAGAAACTGGATCTGACTTCCTTTAGCTCAAATAAAATCCCTACCCAAGGCTGCACATTGTACTGTGAAACATTCTAACCCATGGATTTCTGTACAACACTAGGATTCTATTAGGAAGAAATAGGTCATGGGATGGATATTGGGTAGGCAACCAAGAGTGTCGACCTTTCATGGGACACCAGAGCGCTGATGCTGTCCTTACTTAATCTTCATCACACCCCCATGGAGTGGAAGAAAATAGGGATGGCTGCTCATTCCAAATGGAAAAATACGACATGGAAATGACTTACTATAAATCTCAGAGTAAATTCATAACATAGGACCAGGACACAGCCTTCGGCTCCTCACTTCAAACTTTTCCTGAATAGAACTCCCAGTGGATATAAAACTTTACACTGCCCACTGTCTTCCATAACCTTCCAGTTCTTCTACCTAAGCCACCTCTATCTCACTTTAGAAGGAAATTCATCTCACTGTGTTTTTGTCATGCAATTGTTCCTTTAGAGAACAGCTTTAGAGATGGAGTTCAAAAGATTGTATGGTAAAAAGGAAAAGCAAGTTGTGTAATGGAAACAGTCTTGTCTCAGCATGACACGGCTTATTGGCTGAAGAGCCAGGGGACTCAGGTATAAAGGGTCACGAACATCTCTGACTTTGCCACTCATGCCAGTTGCGAAGTGGTTATCCTGTCTTAGCTCTCTCCACTTAAGAATGGGTAATCTGTGATTGGGAATAAGAACTCAACTCAATTGCCTTGCACTAAAAAAAAGCTTGATTGGCTGATCTAAGTGAAAATGTATGGAGATCAGGGATCGGGTGTGGTTTCTATAACACCTTGGCTTTACACATTGGGTTCTCTTGGCTACAGATAGGCACAGGTACTCCATGAATTGTTTTAATTTTTGAACTCTTATCAATAGAGCTACAGAAGTTCTGGACATGACCACCTCCATCCTAACTTTCCAGGCAAGAGTCTTGGGATTCATCTTGACTGGATCACTTAGGTCATATGCCTTCATTCTGAATAGATGACAATGGGCAGAAAATGGGATGTGCTTATTGCCTTAATTAATTTAACTAAAAATGACCCCTAGACCATGGACTATTAGGTTGAATAATCTAAAACTGCTAATCATCAATTCAGCATTTTGACTTGCAGAAACTGATTGCCTATGGGTCAACCTAACAAATGAGATGTACGTGGAGTAGGATGAAAGCCAAATGAAAACCCACATGGTTAAGAAAGTGGGTAGGAAACTGAAAAGCCCCAGGTGAGACCATTGCAGGGGAGCTGGCAACATCTCTCTGACTAGCTTCACTCGGTACTAGCTACGTTAAATCAGTTTTTCCATTTCTCTGAGCCTCAGTCTCCACATACACAAAATGGAAAGCACAACAGAACCATACCTTGAAGGCTGTGTAAGGATTCAGTGAGTTAGTACACAAAAATTTTAGAATAGTACGTAGCTCTTAGAGATTTTTGTTTAGTCACTCCGCTATGTCTGAGTGTTTGCAACTCCATGGACTACAGCACGCCAGGTTTCCCTGTCCTTTACCATCTCCCAGATCTTGCTCAAACTCATGTCCATTGAGTTGGTGATGCCATCCAACCGTCTCATCCTCTGTCACCCCCTTGTCCTCCTGCCCTCAGTCTTTCCAAGCATCAAGATATTTTCCAATGAGTCAGCTCTTCACATCAAGTGGCCAACTCAGAGATTATAAGCCATTATTATCTGCTAGGTGAACTGACATGGTCTGTGAAAGAATTCACAGAAGTATGAACAAGGGAGGAAAGGGGCCAGAGGCATAGAGTAGCATTGACCCCAAAGGGTGAGGGTTTGAGTCTTTTACTGAGTTTAAAAGGCCAAGGTAGGGATTCCTTGGTAACTCAGCTGGTAAAGAATCCGCCTGCAATGCAGGAAACCCCAGTTCAATTCCTAAGTCAAGAAGATCCACTGGAGAAGGGATAGGCTACCCACTCCAGTATTCTTGGGCTTCCCTGGTGGCTCAGCTGGTAAAGAATCTGCCTACAATGCAGGACACCTGGGTACAGAAGATTCCCTGGAGAAGGGAATGGCTACCCACTCCAGCATTCTGGCCTGGAGAAGTCTATGGACTGTATAGTCCATGGAGTCACAAAGAGTTGGACAGGACTGAGCAACTTTCACTTTCAAAGGATAAGGTACAGGAAAGAAGGCATGAGTTCCTACCTACTTTGATCCACCCTTGTATCTGTGCTAACTGTGCTTCAATAGGATGTGGGGGTTTTGAGAATAGACTTTCTGTCAACAGTAATTTTCCAGTTGGTTATCTAAAGGAGACTTGATAGTGGTCATTGACAGGGATTGCTCCATTTTGAACCATGTTAGGTGTATTTATATTATTATTGTTGTTTTTGTTATTTCTGGACAAATGCAATGGCCTTCATTTGCCATCACTATGGTGCTTCTTGATTCACACTTGGGTGATGTGCTATCTTGAAACAATAGCTGCACTCCCAGACTATTAATATTCTGGAGTTTACTAAAAATTAGAGCCATCATTCAACCACATTTCATCACACTGAGAAAAGTTTGCTTGCATTTCTGTGCTATCCACAGCAACTCTGCTGTCTCTACACTTTCAAAGCCAGTTGAGTCAGTCAGTTACCCAGATGACCTAAAGTTAGTGAAATCTTCTGCCCAAATCATTTTCCAGGAAGCACAGAGTGGTTCCATAGGCATACACTCAATTGCAAGGGAAAGGTCAGGGTTCCCATTCTCCCGACCTTAAAGGAGGCCTACTTTGTTGTTTGTAAATCCTGGGTCTCAATATTAATATCAGCAGCATCCTAGGAAAATCATCTTGGTTCATCCCTGTACCTCTTACCAGAATTTTATTAAAACCATCCTGGCCGAAGTGGGCTGCCACATCACCCTGAGGGAACCACCTGGCCTCTGCAAGAAGCCCACCCTCTCCCAAGTCCTCTGCTCCGTCCTCAGAGGGAACCTGGGCTGCAGTGAAGGAGGCAGCAGCAGAGGGAATGTTGATGGTGAAGGTCGGGGTGGAGTTCCAGCAGAGGAAGAACCGTTCTGAAAGTTGACAACACAAGCTGACCACTCCCCAGGCTGCAGCCCCTGCCAGTGTTGGAGTGTGAGTGAAGGGGAGCAGATACCCTCTGTAAAGTAAGGGGGTTAAGCTGCACAAGCTGTATAATCACACTCAGCTACAAGCTTCTAGGACTCGGGGTTTGGGCACCTAGGGACATCCCTCCTAATCAGTTCCATTCCAAATCCCAGGGACATCATCTACTCACACACTTTACTGCAGGGCAAACCCTGTGCTGGGCTCCAAAAATACCCAACCACATCACTGCCGGCTTCATACCCACCAAAAGGAGTCTTCATCAGAAATGCCTTCACGATACAATCCAGGGAACCATCTGGGGCCAAATATGATTTCTTTCTATCTGCGTGAATAATAAGGCCATTGTATTGGAACCAGCTTTAATTCATTTATTTGCATAATACAAATTAATTGTTCATAGTCACAAAGATACTAGCCAGCTTTTAATGCATGGAGATTCTGTATCAGGCAACTAAGCCCTTTGCCTGCTTTGTCTGCTGGAACCCTGGCAAACAACCCCTCTAAGGTACGATGTACTAGCCCCATACCACATATAAGGACACAGAAGTCAGGTTCAAAAGACATTAAGTAGTTAACACAAGTAACATTAAGCATGTTAATGCCCAAGTTCATCCAGCTGATATATGACATGAGAAACGCAGAACTTGAAGTAGGTGTCTGCTTCCATAATCAATCTCCTTTCTTTTTAAAGGGCTCTGTTGCAGCCTCCTCGCAGACAAATATAGATCACTTTGGGCCTCCATCTCAGCTTCCAGCTCAGAACTCCACACCTGCTGGAACCTCACAAACCTCTTCTGATTCCTCTTTCCCCCTGCTGAGTTTCACTGATCTTCCAACACCTGCCCTGTCCACCTCTGACTCCACCCCATTTTTCTGTTCTTGTCATCATATCATCCATGACTACTGTATACCAAAGAAAAGCAAGAACTATTAGTTTTGGAAGCCATCAGGTATGAAATGAATTCAGAATATTTGGCTGCCAGCCTGCTGAAACTTGAGGCATCAAGCAAGCACATGTTGTTCAAGTTTGGGGATTTTTCTAGAGCTGCATGGCTCCCTTAGCTTTCGTTCCACATTCTTTGGGTGCTTGGCTGGACATTCAATGTACAGCATTGAATTTAACTTCCCAGCCCTGATATCAACCCAGCGCTGCTAAATGGACCAGTGTACTTGGTAATTCATCTTACTTGAAATGTTCACAGCTGGACGAGCATGCCTTCATTACCATAGAAATCACTCAAATGTTTAACAAACATATCTGGCATATTCTCAGCATTCACGGTTCCCATTTTCACCTAACCTGTCATGAAACGTGCTATATGTATATACATCAACAACTCTTGCAGAGATGAGTTTTCACTTTGTCTGAGAAAAGACCATCAAGTTTCAGATTCTTTTAGGAGAGAGGCTTCTCATTCTTCAATAGTCTCTGTGTTTCGACTCTGAGTAGCTATTCACTCAGGGTGACAGGTCCTCCTTCTACTCAAGATCTGGTTTAAGATTCAAACCCTGCTTGAAGGTTTCCCTGAGTAACAACACATCTCCTGTGTGGCTGTACAACACTCCCTTTCCAGAGCTGATAGTGTGTGGTTGCTATCTCTCCTGGGTTACTAGGTCACATGAGCATGGGCCATTCCATTGGATTCCAGGGAGTTGCCAGTTTCTATTTGTTTTGTGTGTCTCCTACACTCTTTTCTGTTTCTCATAGTGCTGTGCCCTCTGTGAGCACTCTACAGATGTAAGACAATGTAGGGCAACAGAATATCATGTTTCTTTGAAAGCATTGCAAAGACTCATCAGAAACCACAGATCAGGTATCCTTAAACAAGAAAAAAATATATAGCCTGTTCCTTTTTTTGCAGATGGCCGGCAATTGACTTGGAGAGATAAGGTTTTACGGATGGCATGATAAACCACGTTAAGTTACTGTGGTAGATCCTTGGTGTTCGCCAATGTGCAATTTTGATGAACTTCCTCATGATAGAAGAGGAATCAGACAAATTGTCCAGGCATACATGTAGAGCCTATCCTACATATTGTTGGCTCAGAGAGTGTTTAAAAATTTAGAAATTAGCTGCCAAGAAATTTATAAAAATAGAACGTATCACAAATATATTTCCAGCTTCTCTTTAAAAAGTCAAACAAGTTTCTTTTTTGGAAAACAGGCAATGCTGAATCCATATTCCCATTCCAAGATTTCTTTGGATGGGTGTGAGTCCTTTATTTTTCTACAGTACTCATCATTTCCTACTTTTTATTCCAGCAATAAGTCAGAGTTCATCTAACACTCATCATCTTTTCACTGTTTTTAAATTTTAGTATTTTTCTTTTCAAAAAGCAAGAGAAGTAGACTGAAAGGGCTGCATTTTTTATTTATTTATTTTTTTTCCAAAAAGTGTGTTAGCAGTACATTTCTAATGGAGAGGAAAACTATGACAATGTGTTTAACAGGAAAAGTGTGTCTGAGTAAAATAACACAGTTTAATGTTCCATTATTATGAGAACTATGATCTGGTCAAGAATATATCCAGCTGCAAGTAACAGAATACTCAAACACATTGGCTGAAGTATGAGGGCTAGCAGCTCCACGAAGCTGTCAGAGACACAGGCTCCTGTTTTTGTTTTCCATCTTTTGTGCCGTTTTCATGTCCGTGATTGAAAAGCACTTTGCATATTTCAGGGAATGAGAAGGAAAAGAGACATGAGGCAACCTTCCCCAGGCCCTCCTGCCTGCGCGCTCTCGCCAGGATTCTGCCACATGTCTCTTCCTCATAGCAAGGAAACTGGGTTTCAGCCCCTAGAAGTGAGGCAGAAAAGAGAAGGGGGCTGAGTGAGCCCTTCAATGCTATCACCACCATCAGCATGTGAAAAGCTGTGTTTGGAACAGCCAGAAATGGAAAACCCCTCAGAGTACCTTGATGAACCTGGCCCTCTTCACTCCTGTGCCTGGTCCTGGAGGCACCTGAGGTTGCAGTCCTTGGTCCCCGATCTATTGTTATTGTTGCAGACACAAACTTGAATCATTCAAGGTAAGAGCATGGTATATCCAGGGAATTGTTTTGCCAGATGTCAGAGCCCAGTATAACCCACAGCATCTGCCTCCCCACCCCACCCCAAGATCTGGGCTCTGCTTCCCTCTGTCAGGGCCCACGCAGTAATGCTGGTGCAATAATAAAATTTTATTTCTTTGTAAGAAATGGCCCTGAAATGAAAGTCAACCAGCTTTATAAGTAACTTAAGTCCTATATTTATAGAGTCATTAAGGGTCTAAAGGAACACTTAAATTTTTCTACCATATTTTATTGCATTATGTGATGGATATTATTATGTTATAATAATATTTGCAATTCTGGAGATTTGCTAAAGCTTTAGACTGTATCTCCTGTGAATTCCAGGGGTCTATTGTGTGTAATAAATTACTAGCTGTGTGGTAGAGATCAAAGCAAGGCCTTCAGGGAATCAGGAGAGGGATTAGCATGGGTTGGACTGATCAGGAAGACTTGCATCATTCATGGCTGGAGCAAATGGACACACAAACTAAATTCAAGTAATGGATTCCTTTTCTCCAAGATTATAGCAGCAGCTCAATTACCTAGAATTCAGACATCTTGTAATTTCTCCTATCTGGAACACTTCAGAAAAACACTAAAACAAGCACAAAAGTTTACTAGAATAGCCAAAAGAGAACTCACTAAGTCCATATACTGAAATATAAATGTTTTATTTCTAAGGAAACCTCAACTCAGACTATGAAGCCTTTGGTTTACTTAAGAGTTCACTAAGACCAGTTTATCTGGTTTCAGTCTAAAGTTAAGTAGGAATGTCTGATTTAAAGAGACATACAGGGCAGGAATAGAGACACAGACCTAGAGACCAGACCTGAGGACACAGGCAGGAATGGGGTGGAGAGGGTGGGATGAACTGAGAGAGAAGCACTGAAACATACACATTACCATATGTAAAATAGATAGCTAATGGGAAGTTGCTGTAGGGAACTCACCCAGTGCTCTGTGACGACTTAGAGGGGTAGGATGGGAGGAGAGGGAGGGAGGTTCAAGATAGAAGGGATATATGTATACCTGTGGCTGATTCACACTGTTGTACAGCAGAAATCACCACAACACATAAGGCAATTGTCTCCCAATTAAAAATAAATTTTTAAAAAGAGAGACATCATAGAAGTAACCTTACTGATCGAGGCAAGAAGTTATACCAGCAGAACAAAAGCAAGGAAAGATACAAGAAATATTCTAAAAGTCAGAACTCCAAAGACATTGCTGCCCAGAATCATCTAAAGGAACCCACCTAATGAAGGTCAGTTTTGCACTACTATAAGAAAGGTGGTTTTTAACCCTCATTCTGAGTTATCAAAAGGGTTAATTTATATTGAGAGTCCCCATTTAGTTAGAGAACTGTGTTTTCTATTTAAAAAAAAAAGATTTTCATTTAAATGATTACAGTAAATAGGTTATCAATCTTAAAGGGAATAAGTTTCAGTTATCTGGAAAATTCCTGTTGGGGAGGACTCCATTCCCTAATAATGCTGGACAGATGTGACTTTATTATATCTATAGAGTGAAGTTATGTGTATATGTTCAATTTGTAAAAACATGAGAAAACAATCCATGTTCAAGAGATGACCATCCTTTTCTAATTAGAATCCATTTTGAGTCAAGCTGTAAATATTGCCATACTTGAACAGAGAATGAAATAAACATGCTCCAGGGTATTTACTGACCCATACTAACTCCTTAAGTCAATGTGACTCCGATACAAATTGCTTCCAAAGCATTCTAACCCCCTGTCTCTCACATACAACACGGGCAGGACTGGACAGTACAAGACAGAAAACAGAACAAGCAAAGTCTAATGCTTATTAACCACAAGCATATGGAACACTCAAGCATATTTTAATGACTATGTTCCAACTGAACCACAATACTGAGACGCATCACTTCCAGTAAACGGACACTAAATATTTTCCACTAAAGAAGTATCAAGTAACAGTCTCAAAACTCGGGTCTTTCTCAATCACTCTTCTGTTCAATAACCCTACTGCCTAAAAGGGTATATGTTATATAATGTTTGACACTTCAACAGGAAGCAATATAGAACTCCTTGGCAGTTGGCTCTTTTCATAACTCTTTGATAAAGTGTGTTTCCTCTTCCTGCTCAAATGGAAGAAGGGTTGGACTTTATCAAGCACCTCCTCTCGGGTATTCCTAATTTGGTTTGGCAGCGCCATTTGCCCCAGAAGTGGGGTAGAGAGCAAGAGAAAGAACATGGCTCTGAAGGCCATCTGAAGAAGTAATGAGCATCTTGTCTGCATTGATGAGTCTAATACAAGACCCAGCATCTTCAGGAAAACCAAGGATTTAGAGAACATTCAGAGATTGAAAGGTTAAATAGAGATAAGTAAAGACGATTTCTAAGGTTAAAAACTAAAACATCAATTTTTGCTATCAACCTTGATTCTCAGGCTAGGAATCAGCACCATTGTTATCCTCATCATTATGCTTATTATATCAGTATGAATAAAGCTCTATGCCAAACATTTTATATACACAAACTCTTATTTAATCCTATGAGGTAGCTGTTGCTTTCCTGTTTTTATTCTAAGGATGTGGAAGAGTAAAGAAAGAGACTTGCTTAAGTGGTAAAAATTGGTAGCATTGGGGTTTGAACCCAGGCATCTGACTCCAAAGCTCACACCTTAAATCCTGATCAATGTTCTTATGCTCACTAAAAGATACAGTAACATCACCTTCCAACCTCTTCCACAGAGTCAGGTTCAAGGAACTGTCTCAGTTCTGCTTGAAGGAAGTGGCCTACTCTAAGACCAGCATCAGGATAGAAATGGTGGTGTTCCAACCCTCTGTGGCTCAGATTCTGGTCTTTGTTTCTCTCTGGCCTCCTGTACTTCCCAATTACTATCTTAGCTCATGTTAATCCCTAACATCTCCTTTTACTATCCTGCCCAAGCCCTACGATTACAATCCACCCATGTAGCTATGTGTCACAGAAGGCAAAAATGATTAAACTGTAGGGAAAGGGCATCCCTTGTTGAATTTGTCTTTAAACATGTAGAAGATCAATTGCCTAGTTCTATAGCTGCCAGGTATTGAAAAACCGAAGGTAAGTTGACAAGGAAAAGGAGTACATCAAGGCTGTATATTGTCACCCTGTTTATTTAACTTATATGCAGAGTACATCATGAGAAACGCTGGGCTGGAAGAAGCACAAGCTGGAATCAAGATTGCCGGGAGAAATATCAATAACCTCAGATATGCAGACGACAAGACCCTTATGGCAGAAAGTGAAGAGGAACTAAAAAGCCTCTTGCTGAAAGTGAAAGAGGAGAGTGAAAAAGTTGGCTTAAGGCTCAACATTAAGAAAACTAAGATCATGGCATCTGGTTCCATCAATTCATGGGAAATAGATGGGAAACAGTGTCAAACTTTATTTTCTTGGGCTCCAAAATCACTGTAGATGGTGACTGCAGCCATGAAATCAAGACTTCCAAGACTCCTTGGAAGGAAAGTTATGGCCAACCTGGATAACATATTGAAAAGCAGAGACATTACTTTACCCACAAAGGTCCGTCTAGTCAAGGCTATGGTTTTTCCAGTAGTCATGTGTGGATGTGAGAGTTGGACAGTGAAAAAGGCTGAGTGCCAAAGAATTGATGCTTTTGAACTGTGGTGTTGGAGAAGACTCTTGAGAGTCCCTTGGACTGCAAGGAGACCCAACAAGTCCATCCTAAAGGAGATCAGTCCTGGGTATTCACTGGAAGGACTGATGTTGAAGCTGAAACTCCAGTACTTTGGCCACCTCATGCGAAGAGTTGACTCATTGGAAAAGACCCTAATGCTGGGAAGGATTGGGGGCAGGAGAAGAAGGGGAAGACAGAGGATGAGATGGTTGGATGGCATCACCGACTCGATGGACACGGGTTTGGGTGGACTCCGGGAGTTGGTGATGGACAGGGAGGCCTGGTATGCTGCAGTTCATGGTATCGCAAAGAGTTGGATACAACTGAGCAACTGAACTGAACTGAAGTTGACATAACACTTTGTGGGTTTCCTATTAGCCACCTCCCAATCACCTCAAACATACTAAGATCCTTTTTACTTTCCCATAAAGCTGATTGCTTTCTCTCTCCTAAAATCTTTCAGCATCACTTTCCTTTGGATACTTGTTTCCAAATCTTAAAATTTTTCATCCCTTTAATTAACTGGCCTGTAGAGATGAAGCCAAATGCCTGGGCTGCCCAGGAGGAATAAATGTTCCATAAGGAAAGGGGAAAAACAGTTGAACTCCCCTTCTGTACATCATTCTGTCCCAGCCACAGTCATTGCTTTAGCTTAGAGGAAAGGGATGATCTAATACATCTTCCTTCTTAGTTAAAACTGTGGGAATCAACTTCCTCCTCCTGCCACCTCTCTTCTTGGGGGCATCACCTGCTTGTTTGCTTTTGCCTGGATGGTGGCTTTCTCTGAGAACTGTTTTTAAGTAATTTGCATGCTTGGGTAGCCAACAGAACCTAATTCCTGTCTTCCCCAACCCCCTTCATCATCATACCATTTACCATTGTTTTCTTTTCCCTGGAACTATAGCCACCAGCTTCTCGTGGTCTTCCCTAGAGTTTCTCCCTCTCTGAAAAGCTCCTTTCCTACTCATGAGAACCAAACAGAGCCAGCTGGCTTTCTTACCTCCTCCACGCTTGTCACCAACACCTTCAAAGTCTGTCCTACCCCAGCCCAAGTGTTGGGTGGGGGGGGAAAGGGAGAGAAGTTCGATCAGCTGGAAGAGAAAAGTGGCTGGTATGGAAAACTGGGAACTAAGGGAACATCCAGGTCAGCCCCAGGGTAAAGAGCTGCCCAGGCAGGGCTGGGCCCAAGAGCCAGAGCCAGAAGCCCCAGAGGGCTCAACTGAGAGCAGCAGCACACAGACCTAGAGTGAGTGAGAGTTGGGAACCAGGCAAGGAGATGAGTCACACAGAGCAGCCCAACACCCAGGGCCAATCTAGAAGATGGGCCAGGTCAAAGCAAGTCATGACAGGAGAAGCACAGGACAGAGGTGAATCCAAGGACAGGAATCGAGAGGCAAAAACAAAGCAGAGTTGAAGGGAGGCAGAAGAAATCAAGTGTCAAACAACAAGATAGGGGGTAAGGCGTGTGGTATGCTATCCAAGGGCTGAGTTTAAATTGCACCACCTAAACAACACCCCAACCATATTTGGGTCTGTTCATTCTAGAAGCATATATAGGTTCATGCACTATAAAGCCACAAGGGGCTTCTAATGGTTTCTTACTCACTGATCTGAGGCATTGTTTCTAAGAGATGCCAAGGACAGTGAAGACTAGCTTCCCCCTACAGACTATTCCTTTGCTCATTAGTTGGGAGCAGACCTGGACTCAAGTCCCAGGTTTGCTGGTTAAAGTTGCCCTACCATTTGATTGGTTTTGGCCCACAGAATGACAATGCTGTATGGTTCAACCTAGTACCATAAGAGCTTAGACAGCTTACTTTTCTAAGCCTCAGTTGTCTTTTCTGTGAAATGAGGAGAACACTTCCCATGCTATAGCGATTAGATGAAGTCCCAGATTTTAAGGTGTTTGGTATAATGTCTCACACCTGGTAAAGGCTTAATGAACACTGTTATTATCCCTAGATTTTAGGAATAAACATTTGGAATTAAATTTGATATTAAAACACTAAGAACATACAGTGGGCAGGTAGTCCTGGACATACATATAACACTTTTGATACCAAGCAGTATGCAGCCCTGAGGGCGCTTTTATCTCCATCTGACTCAAACAGGAGTGGGACAGCGCAGAGTTAATTGCTCAGTCATGTCTGACTTGTTGTGACCCCATGGACTGTAACCTGCCAGGCTCCTCTGCCCGTGGGGATGCTCCAGGCAAGAATACTAGAGTGGGTTGCCATGCCCTCCTCCAGGGGATCTTCCCAACCCAGGGGTTGAACCCAGGTCTCCTGCATGACCGGCAGATCCTTTACTCTCTGAGCCACCAGGGAAGCCAAGGAGTAGAGATATGTTTAAAACCACAGCAGGCTTTGAAGTCAGCTGAATAGTGGTTGAATGAATCTATCTTTACCACTGGATGACCTTGAGCAAATCACTCCACCTTTCTGAACGTCAGCCTACTTACTGGTTATCTGATAGCAACAGTGTCTGCATAAATACTGCCGGTGACATGTTAGCACAACACGTGACAAAGCATGAAGAATCCATAGACAGTAGTCCTCATGTGCTGATCAGGTCTCAATTCTGACTCAGGTCTGCTCTCATATTCCAGCTCCCAGCACAAAGCCACCACAACGCTCATACAGGAGGAGAACAACGGATAAGCACGCCTGCCTATCTTCCATCTATTGCCCCATCTCCCACATAGATTCTAGGACTTATCTTGCCTGGAGATCCTGGACTTACTGTGCTGCTGGTCATGAGCTGCTTGTTCATGGAAGATTAATCTGGGAGGCGATCTGGCTTGGTCTAGGAACCCTTACTTCACCTGTGGTTTTGGGGTTTCAGAGGTTGAAGGAGGATTTTTGGCAGGTGGAGAATTTCCCATTCAAAATAAAGCAGCTTATTTTAATTTAAAAGATCTGTTAGGTTTCTTGGACATCAAATAGCTCTTATGATGGAGAATATTAATTGGCTTCAGCAAAATGCTCACACTTCTGTGACCAAGCAAACAGAGAACGCTTCCTTCTACATGCAGATGGATTTCAAAACTCAGTGCAAAGAGCCAGCAAGGATCCACTGATGTACAGCTGAGGCCGAAATGTCTTCAGGCACTGGGCTGAGCCTGGTCCATCTGCTGTTTTTCTCAGTGGAAAGCTGAGCGATACCATCCTCGCTGCAGCCAGATTACATGTTGCTACTGGGAGTCATGTTAGGTCATCTTGCACAAAAATCTGCACAAACAAGCCAAGGTTCTTCGGTAAAAATCAAAGGCCCACTCCTCTCTTTCATCTTACTGGCTATATACCTCGAAGGCTCCCACGTTGCCACCTGCTGCTTACTCTTTGCATTGAAATCAGCAGAGTTTATCTGCTCAACTTATGCAGAGTAACCCACGCTGCACAAACAGACCATGATGGCAGGGAAACGGAGGCAGCTAAGGGAGTTAAGAACACACTGCTGTGAAATGGGCATGGTGGGCAGAAGTAACAGGGGCCGTGGGACAATTTCACTTTGGTTCAAGAGAAGGAAACTGGTGGACCCTATAACATCAGGGAATGGTTCTGTTGGAATTACTGACTGAAGGAAAAGTATTTGGTTCAGTTAATGAGTCAATAAAATTTCTGGTGGTGTTTTTTTTTTTTTTTGATAGTATATAACTTACAGATTACAGACTGTCTTCTTTACAGAGTATGTACATGCTAAGTCGCTTCAGTCAAGTCTGACTCGTTGTGACCCCACAGACTGTAGCCCGCCAGGCTCCTCTGCCCATCGGGATGCTCCAGGCAACAATACTAGAGTGGGTTGCCATGCCCTCCTCCAGGGGATCTTCCTGACCCAGGCATTGAACCCATGTCTCCTAGGTCTCCTGCATTGGCAGGCAGGTTCTTTACCACTAGGAAGCCCTCTTTATAGAAGATGGGGGAATAAATTCAAGTCCAAGATGAACACTGAAATTAGACCCAGTTGGTTTCTAATGCAGCTGAAGAGGCTCAGGGGATTTTATGTCTTATTCAGCAACGCACCGTACTGGGTCCAACAAATTGTACCTGAGAATCATCTGGGTCAGAAGACAGAAACAACAGGAATTTCTGTGATACCTAAATGTGAGATATCCAGAAACCTCTATCTCTGGAAAATGGCTCATGTCTCTCCATGTCTATTCTGGGGTATATTAATCTCAATTAAGAGAAATGAATTGAAAACTAATCAGTCTTGGGCAAGTATGTTTAACCAAGATAAATTATTTTTTATGTGCTTTGTAAGTTGGTTGCTGTTAAACTGCATCTAAAAACAAACTCTTTCCTCCTTGATTTTTCCTTTTGGGATCCATCAAGAGATTGACTTTCAGGATGCTTAATGAAAAGAGAAGAGCCCGTCAATGTTGCTTAAGGAACTGTAGGAACTGTGTGCTAATTTTGAGACTCTGCATGCTGGCTGGCAGCCTTGCGCAGCCCACAGGGGCACAAAGTCCCTTCCAGAGTCCCTTCCCTGTTGATTACATGTAATATATGCTGAGACAAGAAGGCCCTACTCCTACAGAAATTAGGATCTTGCCTGAGACGTAGTTAGATCTGTTAGATCTCTCCTGTTAATTTTTATTGGGCTTCCTGTAGGCCTTTGTCAACCTGACGTCCTGATAAATGTCCCCTAGCATGGTTTCATTTCAAAAGGATTTAAAAGTATCTTGGAATGATTCTGAGTTAAAGTCCTTTATGAGTCTCACTCCGTTCATCTTCAGAGAGAGAGAGTGAGCTTTACTAGACCATTTTATGGATGGAGAAAGCTGAAGCATGAGAGTTTGGAGGCGACCTAGGAGTGCCCGAGGCCTGCCCTCTCCCCCTGCCTCTTCCCCAATTAGAATGATTGGCCATTAGTTTCCCGGAAACTAATCCCATCACCATAAACCCCGAGACTGTGAGCCACCCGGCAGAGCAGTTCTCCTGGGTTCCCTTACCCTACTGCTCTCTACCTGGGTGCCCTTCCCAATAAAATCTCTTGCTTTGTCAGCACATGTGTCTCCTCGGACAATTCATTTCTGAGTGTTAGACAAGGGCCCAGCTTCAGGCCCTGGAAGGGGTCCTCCTTCCTGCAACATATATACTTCAAGTTAACTTGATGAGGAACTTCCCTGGTGGTCCAGTGGTTAAGATTCCATCTTCCAATGTAGGGGGCATGGGTCTGATCTCCGGTCAGGGAACTAAGCTCCTAATTGTTGCAGAGTGTGGCTACACATTAAAAAACAATAATAATAATGTTATGAGGTAGGCATGGTTACCCAAACAGACAAATGAAAAACTGAGCCACAGAAAGGTTAAACAATAACTCACTTAAGGTTATGCAAGCGCTCAGCTGTAGCCCCAGGCTTTGAATTGAGGTAGTCTCACTCTAGAACCCAGGCTTATCCCTGTTACTTCCTACTGTGTTTTGTCTTCACCTTAGGTTTGTTAAGGCCTCTGGTTCTACTGTATTCTATTCAAACTCTCTCTCTGAAATGGAGACAATAATGGGGCTAAATTTCTTTCTACAAGTCTAGGATTCTCTTTGCCTCGTTCCAGCTGATGAATTCTCCTCTCATTAGTTTGGGATGCTATGCTATGCTCAGTTGCTCAATATGCAGGACTGTTTGTAGCCCACACCCCAGGCTCTCCTGTCCATGGAATTTCCCAGGCAAGAACACTGGAGTGGGTTGCCATTTCCTACTCTAGAGGATCTTCCTGACTCAGGGATCAAACCCATGTCTCTTGCATCTCCTGCATTGGCAGGAATGTTCTTTACCACTAGTGTCACCTGGGAAGCCCCTAGTTTGGGATGAATTAATCTTAAATTACTTTGCCTCCGCCCCCTCAAAATGTTTCTGTGGTGCTTTCAGACTGCTCCCCCTAGAGGAGTACTTTGGGGATTTCAATATAACAGTTGAATGAATGTATTAGAGGCAAAATGGCTACACCAGCCACACAACCCCGACAAATGAAGAGGAACAGTAATGAAACTCACTCACTGGATTTATGCCAGCCATTCCTACATGCCCATCTGTAACCTGAGGTTGCCCAGATGAGTCCATCAGCAGGCTTTTCAGTGGAAGTTGTTAGAATTCCATAGTCCCCCAAAGACTTTCTTTCTCTATAGGGAAGGTTAGAGCAAAGAGTGGAAGATTTGTGCCCCTGTGGGCTGCGCAAGGCTGCCAGCCAGCATGCAGAGTCTCAAAATTAGCACACAGTTCCTACAGTTCCTTAAGCAACATTGATGGGCTCTTCTCTTTTCATTAAGCATCCTGAAAGTCAATCTCTTGATGGATCCCAAAAGGAAAAATCAAGGAGGAAAGAGTTTGTTTTCTGATGCAGTTTAACAGCAACCAACTTACAAAGCACATAAAAAATAATTTGCTCCTTGGAGAAATATTTAATTAAGATAAATACCCCAAGAGCAATTCCACATAGATTTGGTTTAGAAAATACCCAATTAGGGTAATATAGACCACATTTCAAGGACCAGAGGGACTGTTTTGCTTCACTTTTTTTTGTCATTGTTGATACTCTAGGTTTCTAAGGGAATTATATATATACATACATATATATTCATATTCAGGAGCAGAATATCCTAAGGAAGGACTAGGAGCCATATTTAGTGGCACAATATCACCCCGATTTAGGGAGCCAATGGCTTCTTAAGAGTCAGAACTAAAGAAGATTTAGAACTAATGAATAGGATCTGAGTAAAAGGACAAACCTCATTGTCAATCAAGTTCTGTGTCTGTTGACATGATTTGTATGCTTTTATCTCTAATTAGCAAAATGAAACGAGCACCTACTTTTTCTGAATGGAAACTATGGGTTCTCTTCTCCTATTAATGTGAATAAGTGGATTTTAAATAAGTTTAATTTCTTTTTGGCTGTGCGGGGTCTTCCTTGCTGCCTGGGCTTTTCTCTGGTTGTGGCAAGCAAGGACTACTCTAGCTTTGGGGTGCAAGCTCCTCACTGCCGTGGCTTCTCTTGCTGCGCAGCACAGGCTCTAGGCACACGAGCTTAAGTCATTGCTGGCACGAGGGCTTGGTTGCTCGGTGGTTTGTGGGTATCTTCCCAGACCAGGGATCAAACTCATGTCTCCTACACTGGCAAGCAGACGCCTGAGCCAGCAGGGAAATCTTCTTCTCCTGTTAATTTTTATTGGGCTTCCTGTAGGCCTTTGTCAACCTGACGTCCTGATAAATGTCCCCTAGCATGGTTTCATTTCAAAAGGATTTAAAAGTATCTTGGAATGATTCTGAGTTAAAGTCCTTTATGAGTCTCACTCCGTTCATCTTCAGAGAGAGAGAGAGTGAGCTTTACTAGACCATTTTATGGATGGAGAAAGCTGAAGCATGAGAGTTTGGAGGCAACCTAGGAGTGCCCGAGGCCTGCCCTCTACCCCTGCCTCTTCCCCCTTAGCCCTCTGATCAGACTGCACCTGGAAGCAGCCCCAAACAGAAGGCAAGTTTCCAAACATGGGTGGGTTGGCTTAGCTTTCTGACCTGAGCTTTTCAAACCTCCCACATGTGGTGGCGGGTCAAAGCAGGACCAACCCACATCCAGTATGAATTTTCACCTGTCGACCTACAGGACTGGTGTGTCCAGAGCACACCGGGAAATTTAAGACAGAAACCACTAGTGTCTTTGCCACAAGAAATGTCTTTTTCCTGTTTGTTATCAAAATAAGAGAATATGCTCTACCGAGCAGAAGAAAAGCTGTATTTGTATGACTTTTAGTCTCAATGCGATGCACATTCCTGCAGCACAAATGCAGAGAGTGCCCCCTCTCCTTTGTTTTTGGCCAGGAATAGATCATTTATTACACCTCACCATGAGAAGCATGGCAGAGCTCTCATTATCTCATATCCAGTGCTTTCCGAATCCATCAGCTCCCTGCTACACTGCTAGGCTTTTTCATTTAAATGTCAGCTAAAGTTAGAATGTGTTTTATAAAAATGTCACTGCCCCATTAACTTCGGCTCTGGGTTGGTCTCGTCTCTCACTTTGGGGTTGACAACATTACGGAGATGACTTCTCTAAGGATGCTTTTCCTAAGGCCCCTCTTTGAATCTGCATGCTGTGTGCCTTAAAAATCTGAACTCTGGTTGAAACAATCAAGGTGCTCAGAAACCAGTATCTATAGTCACCTTCTCAGCGTGTATGAAAGATTTCTGAATGCTTCCCCACTTGGAATTCACGTTGTGAATTAGAATATATTCTCAAAAGCTGGCATCAATTGGTGCTTCTCAGCGGGATGTTGGAGGCAGCTGCTATCCTTACAGGCCTATCCCACCTACTGCAGCATCTGAATGTCCCTGATCCTCCTCTTTGCTAAATGCTAATAACTCTTCCCAGTGATGGTGACAATCAAAAAACCTTCCACTCATTTCCAAACACCTCCCAAGCTGTGGTTTGCTCTGGTCGAGATGAGACTACATGGAAAATTTCAAACCTCTGACATCAGACACAAACCAAGATATTCACCAGCCCACGAAGTCTCTCCTCCCACCTCCTATCTCAGAACTCCTCACTTAACCCCTAGAACTGGGTACTTGGGCTTTTCATTTCACTTCTGGGGTTTATTGCTCCATACTGCTGCTTGAACTATATTGTTCTTTTGCTTTAGATAGAGGTCTCTTCTGGCTTCATAAATGGTGCCTGCTGGTGGGCACATACCTTAGAATAGGCAACTGGTTGTGGCCCTATATCAAGCAGTGTCCGGGCATGGCAGATGTTTGCTAACTTTGTTAGATGAATAGCTGGTGTATGGATGACAGAGAGGATCAAAATCCTAGACCACTGGCTCAGGAACAAATAGAGTTATACTCTGTATGCTTCCTGTCTTCCGGGCTTGCCAGGGTAGGGGTTATGTCTGCAGCATGGTGGCATTCTTTTGCTCTCATACTTTTAATAATGTTGGGCTTCCCAGGTGGTGCTAAGGGTCAAGAACCCACCTGCCAGTGCAGGAGACATAAGAGACTCCAGTTTCATCCCTGGTCAGGAAGATCCCCGGGAGGAGAGCATGTCAACCCACTCTAGTATTCTTGCCTGGAGAATCTCCATGGGCAGAGGAGCCTGGCAGGCTACAGTCCATAGCGTCACAAAGAGTCAGACAGGACTAAGTGACTGAACACCGGTTAATAACATAGGACAGGAAATGATAGAAGGAAAATAGTTTGTTGCTGGAGCAGCAGGTATGTTGAAGTGACACAAACAATGTGTGAGTGCATACACACACTCGCACACATTCGGAAAGAATATGTATTGACATGTAACAAGAACCAAAACATTCTCAAAATTTGACGAGTTAGGGGAAAGGGAGATTTTCCTCTAATTCACTCCCTATACTGGCTCTATTTTCTTTTGTTTCAAGGTTTTTATTGTTGCTCTTGTACTAAAGCACTTAACAGATGTCCCTCCAAAGGCATTGAAATGTTCTTGCTTTTTTCTTCTTATCTCTATTTAAGTATAAAATTACCCAGAATATATTTTTACCTTTATATGTATTGGGGAGAAGAAAAAGACAATTATATTTTTAAAGGTCTTTTTTCTTATTAACGACGGGCGATGAAAACAAACCACAGTTGATTCAAAAAGCAAATCCTAATCTATTCCATTTCTGTAGCCTCAGTCATGCTTTCTCCCATGACATAAATGGAGACAATCCTCAAATAAGAGGAAAAGTGGAAAATCACAGCAGATTCAACCATCAAGCTTAAGGGTGAATGAACTATAGATCGCATCTGGGGAGGACAATACAGAGAGGAAAATGGGCGCTTACATTTTCCCCTCTGATGGTGATAAATTCACACTGGTCCAATTTGTCCCTCTTTTCCTACCTCCATAGCTCCCAACAGCCCACAGTCATAAGGTATCTGACCTTCCCTTAGACTGAGTGCCGCCAGCAGCCTTCACCTCATTAAAAAAAGAAAGAGAAAGAATCTCTCCATTTGTAGATTGAACCATGCAGTCATCAGGGGCATAGCAAAACTGGGGAATGGATGCCTGTCTCTTGAGGGGCACACATCTATGATCACCTACCTCACATTGTGAGGTAGCTGTGTCATTCTCTCTCCCTCCCCTCCACTCTACCCATCCCTGTGGTGCAATTCCCTATCACATCATCCCATTCTGACTCAAGCCCATGGTCTGGGAATGGGGAGAAGTTGAGTTTGGCCACTCAGACACTAGGACACTGTCCCCCAGGAAACAATACCTCTGTGTGTGTGATGCTCCCATTCCCCATTTTCGGACAACACTGCTCCCACAGCTTTGAGACGAAGGAAAAATGATCTTGCTTCAAAAGCTACCAATTCTAGTCAAACTGCTGCCAGTCCAGCAGAAAAATCTTAGGCTGAATTTCAACCCATTAACTGCTTCCTGCTGACCAGGAGGAGGTAACATGGGGACACTCCTGGAGCCAGTAAGCAGGATTCTCATGAAGCCTAATCTGCTGAACTTGGATCGCAACCTAACAAATATATATCATTCAAGTGAAAATACAAATACAGGGCTTTTTTTTTTTTAATCAACATTTAGTTCAAACTGAAAAACTCAAATATCCTCCAAATTAAACCTGAACTAGATTGATGTTTCATTTACTTTCTCATCTTGAAGGCATTCTCAGAACAATTTCTCCATGGCATTGGACAGCCAATCTCTTTCTTGGCTGCCAAGTCACTGAAGACAGCACCCCCGGCAGGCTGGACAATTAATACAGCTCCAATCCACATGCTTGGCCTCCCTGCTAGGTAGTCTAAAAACCATTTACATGGTCCAGTTTGATTTTTAAGTGCTCAGACAGATGGGCTGTTTGAACCCACTGATCCAAGAACACGTTTGTATATTCCTGTGCCTCTTATAAATCAGACCAAAGAAAGGAAGAATGAATGGGCCACTTGTCCATTTCATGCAATTATTCTGTCTGGCATGGGTGGAGGAGATAATAGAGTCAGTGGAGTGATCAGTGGTTAGTTTTACCAGAGGAAATGTTACGTGTCCAGTGCCAAGCACATCTGTCTGTCTGACTGCTTTGTCTCTGATTGTATTTTTTTTCTCCTCGCTCACGTACACACATACCCTCTTTAATTACTAGCAGAAAACAGTGCATTCTGCACACTTCACAACATCTGTTCAGGCCTTAATTAGTCCAACCCTCATGGTCTCCATAGCAACGATGCTTCCCAGGCTCGGTCCCTGCATGCAGAAATCTTCCTCTGAGTAACACAAAATATGACCATTACTGAAACATGTTTACATTAATTCACGTGTCAGATAGAATGAGAATTTTGCACAGAGGCTGTTTGCATGGAAGGACCAATTTATAAAATTGTATTCAGCATCACCTTACTAAAATCAACTTACTGAAATTGTTCTCAAATAGGGAACACAAGTTAATACTAATTTTTCAAGGTATTGCAAAAAAAAAAATCCCATTACTGTCTTTATGTTACAATAAATTCCTGTGCAACAGAAGATTAATGACTACAGTTACCTTGATAGAGCTTACAGTTATTGTTTGTTGAGCAGTCAGAAGAAACACAAGTGTTAAAAAGAAATTCATGGGACTGGGGTGCTTCCTGAGCTTCTGGGCCATAATTAAAAGTCTATTGTTCTTTGCGGGCACCTGCCAAATTTCTCCCCCAATTAGAGCTTGCCAGAAGCAGAGAGGTGTGTTAAGCCTTCCCAAGGAGGCCATGAACGCAGCCAAGGGAAAGTCAAGCATGTTTCTAAAGAGTCTGTTTCAGCTCCATGGCCTCTTCAGATGCTCTCCTTGACGCTGCCTGTGTTTGCATTTCTGTTTGAAGCTATTATGTTAGAGACAGAAAAAAGAAACACTGACAACTACCCAGAAAACCTGCTCAGACGTCATTCGCTGTTGGGGGTGGGATGGGGGCGTGGTGGTAAAGAGAGCATGGACAAAGGAAGCAGGCATTTGCCCCCAAGTGGCATTTCTGTCCATACCAGCTTCTGTCGTTAAATATTTAACTTAAGTTACTTAGATGCTCACAAGAGGTAAACCATTCATCAGAGTTCTAACTCCTTTCCCCTTCACGGCTTCCTCCTTCAAATAGGCAAACAAAACAACACCCACTGAGGAGGGAGAAGAAAAGAATTTAGACATACTCTTGTGTAAGTAAAAATGCATTTCAGTAGACAAATCAGACTTCTTTTATGATATACGTTAGGATCCCCAAATGAGCCTCTGAGTAAGGCGGGAACTCCCCAAACCTTTCCAAATAACTGGAACTCTATAAGCCTGGAGACATTGGCCCTGGGGATAATGTATCCTCAAATTGAATGAAAGAGGAATCATTGGGAAAGTGGGGTTGGGGGCTCCCGAGGCCTAAGGGCCAGCTCTCTAATGGAACTATGGTATCTAATGAAGTCAGCAAATAAAAGTGTAATCCTAGCTTCTCCTTAAGTTCATTCTTTGCCAACAGACAATTGTCTCTATGAGTGTTTTGGCTGTTGTATCTAAAACTTCTGACTTTCCTCTCTTCAAAGAGTTTTGTTGGTAGGTAGACAACCAGGAGTCAATTAATAGCATGTTGAAGTTTCTGAGCCATGAAGCTTCTACAAAACTACTGAACCATGGTCCCCCTTCAAGTTACTTCACCCAAAACAATATTCAGTCACCAGCTTGAAGGAACTGCTTTGAACTCATGAGCCAGAGGCAAAGAAATGGAATGGAAACAGGACCAGGGTTCTAGTTCTAGTTCCTCTTTGATCTCAGATTTCCAAAGATTTTCCATTTGGTCATTCAGTAAGTCTCATAACAATCTCAGTCTGGGCGCAGCATTGTGGCAGGCTTTGATGGTGGACATCTCCCAGGGCAAAGGAGAAGGGACTGAGAAAAACTGAAGCAATGATGCCCCAACAACATCAGCTCTTGCACAAGCCCAAGCTTGCCTTCTCTCCATCCCTATCACCAGCCATGTAACCCCTTGCTTTCATTTTTAGAGTGGTTACTGTGCAGCATTTGCTGTGCTTGGCTTAACTCAGTTTTCACAAGAGCCCTGCAAGGGGTGGCTATTATTATCCTCATTTCATCTGTAAGCAAACTTAGCTCAGAAGCAAGGTTGCAGGATTGTGCACCTCCGAGATTCCATTCACCTTGCATTTCCATGAGCAAATTCATACAATGTAAGTGGCATTGTGCAACGCTGTGGCCCAAGGGAACTGCAATAAACAGAGCCCAGGTCTGACTTTTCCCTCTCTTTTTACTGCTTCTATCACACTCAGTAGTGGGAGATCTGTGCCTGAGAGGCAATCAGAAAAAAAAGTGATAGGTTCTTGGTGGGAATCACAAGGTCATTGTGGAATCTTTTCTTTCATGTATCCCCTTCTACTCCTTTTTCTTTTCCATTTTCCACAAAGCCCTAAGTGGAAATGAAGATGGAGTGAGGGGCAGCATCAGAGTTGATAACCAAAAAATGCAGGCGGTGGTTAAGACAGTGATAAAGGGTGATCCCACCTCCTCCTCTGAACACACTAAATCTATACCTGCATGTGGAACAATTGTCTCTGAAAAAGACCTAAAAACTAGTTAAACAGTTCCTTTACATTGAAAAACAAGATGAAGGGCCACTTGGAGGTGAGATGCAGAGGCTGAGATGTGGTCTTGCCCTAAGCCCCCAGCATGGTGACCCACTATCTAGATGGAACTCACAAACATCTCCCTTAGGAACAAAGGGTTTATCTCTCACATTAGGCACTCCAAGTTTTGATATCAGCTCTTTAGACAAGTCCCTGAAACACCTGACTTGAAAACCAATGGGACTTAGATCCCCAACATCCACAGGACAAACCAGGGTCTTCTGTCCATGAAATTCTCCAGGCAATAATACTGGAGTGGGTAGCCATTCCCTTTTGCAGGGGATCTTCCCAACCTAGGGATTAAGAACTCCAGTCTTCCTGCATTGCAGGCAGCTTCTTCCCTGTCTCAGCCACCAAGGAAGCCCCAGAAGACTGGCTTTTAAAAGCCTTGCCCACAGCCTCCCTCTCCCCAGGGCTGGTGCAGAAGCAGCCATTTAAAAAGCCCACAGACTGTATGTGAAAGAGATTCATTTGCTGATCTTAAAGCCTCAGCCTACAGAGCTGAGTCCCATTCTCTTTCTGGATGGGGATGGAGGTGCTGACAGGTGCCTCTTACTTGCCCTTCCTCTCTCGCTAAAGTCGGTGGGGTGCAATTGCTTTTTACCCTCCTCCCACCCTCGCCCCCCCACACACACCGGCATTCCCCACTGGGTTGCCCCTGGTCTTTGCAGCTACAGCCCAGGGGAACAGAGGCAGGAATGCCATCTTTGTGTCCTCCCCTCTGCCTGGCTCCAGTTTGCCAGTATCCCCCAGAAAGGAGTATTATTCCTTCGTCTGGTGTCCTGGTTTTCACACTGTCGTCCAGCAGACACCTCCAGCTCGCCTGGCTCTCTCAGCCAGCTGGGCTTGTGCCTGCATTCCCACGGCACTGTATACATTTTACTGTAAAGTACTGACACGGTTTAAGGCTGCTGACGGAGGGTCTGGGTTCCTACCAGCTGAGATCTAGGTGCTGACCAAGGTTCCCTGCCACCCTTTAAGACACTGATGGGCTTCGGCACAATCTCCACCACTGGGAACCACTAAAAACAAACAAGGCTGCTTGGACAATCCCAAAGGTTTGGCAGACAACCAAAAGCTAGGGCAGGTTTGAACAAGAAGGTTCATCTCCTACGTAAGACCAATTTGTCAAGAACAGGAGAGATGGCTGTTTCATATATTATGCAAAACCCCCCCAGACTCAGGTAAAAGGAAAAAAGAAAAAAAAAAACAGGAATGTATTCCAAAGGAAAGAAAAAGATAAAACCTTAAGAAAACTTTACTGAAACGGAGATAAGAAAATAGAGCAGATGAGCAAAGTGAGTCTTTTCCCCTCCCCACTGTCTCCTTTTTTTCCTCCACTTAAAACTCTTCTTTGACTCATTTAAGTCTTCAGTTTATCCCACAGAAGTAACGGAGGTATTCTCCCGGATCCCTCTATTCCTATAAGCATCTTCAGGTAGCCCCCAATAACCCCTTTACTTTCGGTTTCTTGTGGTTTAGGGTCCGTAGGTAGACACCCAAGTAGCCTTTTGACCAGAACCGAGTCGCTTTATGGTGGAGGTGGGTGTGGAAGCGCGAGGTGACAGGGTGTCCTCCTTGTGTCTAGCACTTAGCAAGCAAAATTGCTGCGACTCCCAAGATGGGCAGCAAAGAGAGCGCTTATTCTTAAGGCGGCTGAGCGAGAAGACTGAGAAGCGCATCCCAAGCATGCCTCCCAGAAAAGCGAAGTGCTGGGGAGTGGGGGTATTTATGGGATAACAAATAAACAAGGGGAGCGAGGGGAAAGGATAGGGAAAAGGCGCAGGGATCCTGGTTTTGCTCAGGTGTAACTGAGCTCCAGGGCTCTGCCTGTTCTAAAATGGAGGCACTTAACACAAACTGAGGGTGGGGTTTTCAGCCCTAGGCTGACAAAAGGTCACAGAGCAGACACGCATGCCCAGTTGGAGGGTCGTGGTTCTAACCAGTCTTAACCAGCTCAGCCTCAACTAGACACAGCTGACTCCAATTCCTGTAAAAAAAATCTTGTTTAGGCAAATCTCTTCTTGTTTAGGCTCTGTGCCTCTTGGAGGACAGGCAGGTCTTTTGTAGATAGCCTGGATTACTGAAGGCAGGTGAACTGGATTTGGCTAATGATTTCCCCAGGGTTTCAGCAACCCTCCATCAGGTGGCTTTCTATGGCACCTGATCAATTACCAAGTTGAGAGAGACACTTCCAGGTTTCCCCACAACTTGTACTAGAGTGCTTGAAAGAGACCAAAATATATGGATTTTTCTCTGGATATTTTGATCCAGAGGGGAGGAATTCCTTCTGCAGTACCTCCAAATATATGTTAGATCTGTCTTTTCTTTTGTGCCTCTGGACTTTTGCTTGGGTTTCCCACCATGCCTGGAATGTCTTTTCCTCACCCTCTAACTCTCTACTTATCCTTCAAGCCTCAGGTATCTTGTACCTTGGGACAACTTCGTCTGTTCTACATGGTCCATGCTAAGTCGCTTCAGTTGTGTCGGGACTCCTTGTGACCCTATGGACTGTAGCCCACCAGGTTCCTCTGTCCATGGGGATTCTCTAAACAAGAGTACTGGAGAGGGTTGCCATGCCTTCCTCCAGGGGATCTTCCCAACCCAGGGATCAAACTTGTGTATCCTGAAGCTCCTGCTCTGCAGGTAAACTCTTTACCACTGTGCCACCAGGTAAGCCCCTTTCTAAGGCATGGCCCCCAACATGCCCTTTCTCTGAGCTCCCGTAGCAACCTGTTTATCTCTTTTCATGTGTTTGTTTGTTTTCAATAATTTGCAGGCTTGTTCATCTTTGCCTGCTTCCTAACAGATTGTTTAGCCTTTAGCAGACAGTCAATAAATGTTTATTGAGCAAGTTGAATGGAAGTTTAGAGATGCAAATAAGTTAAAAGCTAACCTTATGAAGACTTAGTCCACTCTTACTACTGGAAATCTTCAGACTCCTGACCCTTCAGTGTTTCTGGCTATGCAGGCACAATCTGCCTAAGGAGTGACCAATTATTAAAGGAGCTTGTGGTATGATAATAATAGCCAGAATATGTTGAGTGATTATTGTGCCCCTGGCTCTGTTATAAGTACATTGCATAATCATTTAATTTTCACAATTCCATAAGGTAATCATCCCAGTTTTTTAAATGAGGAAGCTTAAGACCCAGAGAGTTGAAGAGATAGGCCAAGGACACAGCCAGGGGATGGATCATCCGAAAGACAGAGATAGTTGAACCTTAATAATTGCAGTTTGATTCCAAGTTTGAACAGTGAGCCCTACCTAGGTCACAGAAAGAAATACTTAACTCCTTTTCATTTTTCTATAATCCCATGATTTCACCTTGTTCACCTTCTTCATTTTATATTTTCCTATATACACCACCACCTCTGCAGTGAGTATTTTTAGTCTTTTCTGAATTGTGAGTGGGCTAGAAAGTGTTATAGGACTCCAACAATTATGCAGTCCTGATGAAGTGCAGAGAAGCTTGGACTGCAAATGAGATGCACATGAATTTATGAAGCTTGGAAGGGACAGAACAGAAATGCTGCTTTCTTTCTACAACAGATCTTTAAAGGGATAAAAGCTTCATTTAAGATCTTTAGTTGGTGGGAAATGTTCTTTGAGGGCAACTTATTTATGATGCTGAGAAATGGGGTGGTCTTCTAAGATGAGTGAAACTGTGCTGGAGTCAAAGTGAATTTCACGGTGAACTGAGCTCAGTATATAGTGAGGATAAAGTGGAAAGGAAAAACCTATCAAGAAAGCATTGAGGGTTAGATTCAGTTGACAAGTCATAATATTAAATTTAAAAATTACCGAGAGGAACCAATGAATAGAGATATATCAAATGATGCCAAAGCTTTCCCTATGTGACTACCCAAAGTCCTATAGTTTGCAGGGCTTGAAAATCAACTGAGCACATGTATTTTTAAAGAACCCCATGGGGATTTTGAACATCTTTACCTATTTTCACATATGGTTATTTCCATATCCTCTGTCAGGAAAAAAGGCAAGATATTTATAGTTATTGGAGCAAGGATTTAAACTGAAATATCTATAAGATTTTTATTCAAAGGATAGGAAATTCTGGAATAGACATTATTGGAGAGAGAGGGAAGATAAGATTTTTTTCTCTCTAGATGTCTGAGGAATAGAAGATGCATTTTATCATTTAGAAGTTCATCTTGGAGATGAAGTGACTGATTAAAATTTTAATAAGATATATCCATCTGTGAAAATTAGTGTCTGAATGTAATATGATTGTGACTAAAATGGCCAAAAGTAGTATTGAATGTCTGGAAATTTAGTATTTCTCCTTTATTTTCATTTTTAATAAGGGGAGATTGTGTTTGAGTGTGATGTGTATATCTTACAACAGCTCTACACAATTTAAAATTTTCAAAGTGAAAGGCTGAGGTAAAAGATATTTATTGACACTGACCAAAATATATACAAATACTTCTGAAGAACAAACTGAAAACATTTCTTGGTTTATTTTCTCACAAAAGACTCCTATTACCCTGAAGGCAAGATGTGCCAATGTTCTTTGTGGAAATGTACATTCAGGCAGCAAATTTCACCAACAGGGCAGCTTTTGTCTTTGAATAACTGCAGGGCAGAGGTCCTTCGGGTGAGTGGTTGTCCTTGATGCTTCCAGAGCTGGTGGAGACAGGGCCAGTTGATAGAAGCAAGGTCATTACTAAAGCCTCGCTTCAGTAATAAAATTTTGTTACTGAAGTTTTAGATCAAACTGACTTATTGGGGCTCTGCCTCTAGGCTGTGTTGAAAGAGGATGCTGAACTGTGACTTGAAAGCCCACAAGCATTAAGACCTAGAAAGTGCATCTGAAAAGGCTCCAGCCCAGGTCCCAAGTGTCCAGATTGTGCCCACAACAGAGTGGCCAGCTGGTCAGGACAGGTGCCCAGACAGGGCCTCCTTGGTTGCATGGTAACTGTGACAGCTCACCACCATGAGTGACCCCTTTGATGTCCCAAGACCAGCCAAGAAAAGATTTTTCCTACATCTTTCTCTACCTTTGAGGGCCCTGAGGTCATGCTCCCTAATCAGCTGCCATGATTGTGAAAGTATGCCCATTATATTCCTCTTTCCATCCAAAGTGCTTCATCTAGATCTTAAGAGGCATGCCAAAAACCAGATGACCCAGTAGAAAACACTATGTGGGATTGTTACTCTAGGGTTCCAATAACTTTGAAATTATTCCTGCTTATCTAAAGTCAATTTCTCCTCCAGAATTCTGAAATTAGGTGTGATAAGTTAATGATGATACAGAGTTGTTTTCAATAATTTAATTATTAGACTCATGCCCCTCAAATAAACCTGCACACAACATTAAACATTACTCCTAAAGTAATTTGGACAGTCACACACATCAAGAAAGGAAAAAAAAATCTCCCCAAAATGCCAGTATGTTGTTTCATTTGGAAAAATAACAACACAATTAGAGGTAAACAATATTTTCTTCTGCTCCATTTCCAGTTTCCCCGTCTTGTCTGGTCACTCTCTGTAGATTTAGCTTTTCTTCTGCTATAAATGTCTGCAGCTGAGGGTCGTGTGGATTTGCGTTGTGGAGGGGTGGGTATGCAGTCTGAGAGATGTTCAAATCTGCAACAGATAGACAGCACGGGTCACAGGAGAGTTAGATTGAGACCCACAAGGCAGGTGACACTATGAATCAGAGACAGAGCCCTCAAAGGCTGGGCAATACCATGCCCACAGAGCTAGCCATGGAGAGAATGGCAGAGTCCCATGACAAAGGAACAAAACAGATATCAAGTGATGTAATCAAAATCATTAAAATCTTTGGTTGGGTGTACAAACGTCTCCTGAGGCTAAAAGACAACCTTTACAAAATACTCCCAGTAAAATGTCAAAGAAAGAAAGATTTGTCACCATTTGTAAGCTGATCAAACACCACACCTGCTGATAAAGGGATCCCAGGTATTTTTGAAAATGGGTTCAATGCCCTAGAAATAAAGTATCTACTCTGGCTATTTGCAATAAGCCATATTTGCCTCTGCAAGGATCTTCCCTCAGAGTATCTCAAAGTCAAGAAATGACTGGAAGACTCAAAGAATGTACCTGGGATTTTCTTGATGTGGGGTGAGAGGCAGGGAGAAAGGACATGAAGGATTAGACCCTGCAGCCTCACCAGTATGCAAATCTGTTAACACCCCACGAATCACTTAGCAAGAGTAGCCAGGTTCCTGGGGACAATCATTTCAATATCAACTCTGACTGGGTTTGTTATTTTTCTGGTTACCTAGCAACAGCAGGGCATAGTCTATTTTCCCCTTTTCTGATTAAACTCTCTCATACATGGTTTAAAGGGAAGGCAAGGGGGGAGGTTTGATTTGAAAAAAAATAAAATAAAAGCACAGCTCTTTACTACAAACCATGTTCTATGTATTGCTCCACTGACCACCCTCCCCGAAGCTTGACTATGTGGCAAAATTACAAATAACCTGTTTCAAGAGGAGCAAAAAGCAGAGTATATATGGAAACCCAGGTGGGGAAAATGCAGAGCCCTGAGGCCCACCTGTTCTTTTTTAGCCACTAACAAGAGGTCATTATAATCCTTGCCACATTTTACTGAAAGCCTCTATTATTTACATGGATACACAAAACTGCCAGTAATCTGATGACAAAAATGCTTGTAATTTTTACCCTCCTGACAAGGACCTTTGCTTATTAGAGAAGGCAGGAAGCAAGGCCTGGCTGAAATGAAGAGCTAAATGTCCTCACAAGGCTCCATCTTCAGGGAGGTGGCGTCCTTTGCTATACCTCCTTTTATCACTTCTTCTAACAGGAAGCAGAGCCAAGGGGAGAGGGGAAGCCAGGGCCACAGGAAGCAGACACAGGTCACCTGGAGTTGCTGAACTTTGCCTCCAAGCCAGCTGAGGAGGATCCTAGGGGGAGGGAGAAGGGGAGGGAGGAGGAGGGGGAGGGAGGGGTAGGAGAAAGGAGGGGAGACTGCACTCCACAGCTCTGCTCAAAGGTTCAGGCCATTCCTGACTCTAGGTATCTGCTGTTGCTGCTAAGTCGCCTCAGTCGTTTCCGACTCTGTGCGACCCCATAGACGGCAGCCCACCAGGCTCCCCGTCCCTGGGATTCTCCAGGCAAGAACACTGGAGTGGGTTGCCATTGCCTTCTCCAATGCCTGAAAGTGAAAAGTGAAAGGGAAGTCGCTCAGTCGCATCTGACTCTTAGCGACCCCGTGGACTGCAGCCCACCAGGCTCCTCCGTCCATGGGATTTTCCAGGCAAGAGTACTGGAGTGGGGTGCCACTGCCTTCTCCTCTAAGTATCAATGGGACACCAAAAAAATGATCCATTTACACTGAGGTGACTTGATTCTGCTGACCTTGATTCCAAATCCTGTACCTCAAATACAGGGAATTCACTCACCACTAGAAACATAACTACTGAAAATACCTCTAAATCCACCCTGTATACAGGGCCTTCTCCAGGTAGGGGAGCTTACCTTAAGCCTCCAAATGTCGTCACCCACAATTTACAGATTGGGAAGCTGAGGCTCAGACTAACTTCTTGGTTAACTTTTTGCCCATCATGCAGCTAAAGGAAGTAATCCAGATTGGAACTCAGAGGTCCATTACCACATTTTCATCTGCTCAAGACTCTCATGGTCCCCACTCCTCGTTGTGCTGGAAATGACCTGACAATCTTAGCTGAATTAAGACTCCCTGGATGTCCCTGTAATCTCCATAAGGACCACATTTTGAAGAGTCACTTACCAAAAAAAAAAAAAAAGAAAAGAAAAACACATTCTGAGCTTCTCAAAACTGACATAGTAATTATTATAAAATTAGGGACCTCTCTCATTTAATCACGTAAACCCCAGTCAATGATTTCACTATCAGGGCAATATAAATCAACCTAGAATGTTCTTCATCCTATGCCTGTCTGAGGTCATCACACGTCTTCACAATTTCAGCTCCTCTTCCCAGCCCTTAAAACCATTTCACCTCTAAAAATAAATATTCCAGTTAAACTACTGATGATGTACATTATATACAACCTAAAAAACAAAATCACACCTCAAAACTTCCACCTAGCAGATGTTGACAGATTGGGAAACAATTCACTTTGGCCACAAACCAGAGCACTGTCTCCCGGCCCACAGAAGGGGCAGCCAGGCTGCAAGAAGCACTACAAGGAGGATGAACAATCATCCACTGAACGAGGCAGTTGGGAAGTGATGGCCGACAAAGCCGGGCACAACGGAAGCCCTTAATCCATACACGTTTGCTTCTTCTAGGGCAGGAAACACGCAGCAAAGAATCTAAAATACTGGTGAGTCTAGGTATCTGGGAAGTTCCTGTCATGGTTTCAAGAGAAGACTTGTTCAAAAAGAGCCAAAGAACCAAATATGTATCAGAAAGAATTCTTTCATCTTAAATTGTATGCTCCAGTTCAGGGAGACAGAGAACAAAGAATAAACATGGGTGGTGGGAGGGAGATTTTTCATTTGTGTATGAGTAAAGGGGGTATAGAAGTATTTTTCATCGGAACTTTTTCAAGAATAAAAATACAGGAGAAAAACATCTTCTTGACCCTAAAGTGAATGATTGGCCCACATTGTAATCCCAGATGTATTAAGGTTATGCTGTATATCACCTGGCAGGGAACTCAATTTCCTTCTCCATGTTCCTTCTTGGTTTCTACCTGAACTGTTTAGGCAAGGTCAGATAGTCTGTCTTTGAAATTAGAAACCGCGCCATGAATTCTGATTTTATTACTCCATTTCAACTCTGAAAGAATTCTCGCCCAGCAATTGTATATTTCTCAAGGTCAGCCACCTTTTTCCACACGTTTCACCCTAGAGAGTATGATCACCATACAGAACCCTACACTGTAAAAACATTTGTTAAAATAAAATCACACTGATTCAGAAAGCAGGATTCTTGGGGAATAGAATTAATCATCCAATTTTATTTGTGATCAAAATGCCTGTAAATTACTGGGAATAGAAATAAAATACTTCATTGTTTTAAATAAGCAGAGAAATATTAATACAATCATAATTTGGTCAACTAAAAACCAAATGCTATTATGATGAAATAAAATGTCAAACTCTAAAACACATTTTCATCTATACAACTGTCCCTCTTCGATGACATATAAGAAATAATTTGATCCTTATCATACCTCTGGAAACTCAACAGAGTGAACGTTCAGACAATTCAGTCGCTCAGTCGTGTCCAACTTTGTTACCCCACGGACTGCAGCACGCCAGGCTTCCTTGTCCATCACCAACTCCCAGAGCTTGCTCAAACACTTGTCCATCGAATTAGTGATGCCATCCAACCATCTCATCCTCTGTTGTCCCCTTCTCCTCCTGCCTTCAATCTTGCCTAGCATCAGGGTCTTTTCTAATGAGTCAGTTCTTCACATCAGGTGGCCAAAGTATTGGAGTTTCAGCTTTAACATCAGTCTTTCCAATGAATATTCAGGACTGATTTCCTTTAGGATGGACTGGCTGGATCTCCTTGCAGTCCAACGGACTCTCAAGAGCCTTCTCCAACACCACAGCTCAAAAGCATCAATTCTTCAGCACTCAGGTTTCTTTATAGTCTATCACACCCACACATGACTAGTGGAAAAACCATATCTTTGACTAGATGGACCTTTGTTGGCAAAGTAATGACTCTGCTTTTTAATATGCTAAGTCAGTCTTGGCTTTTCTTCCAAGAAGCAAGTGTCTTTTAATTTCATGGCTGCAGTCACCATCTGCAATGATTTTGGAGCCCAAAAAAATAAAGTCTGCCACAGTTTCCACTGTATCCCCATCTATTTGCCATGAAGTGATGGGACCAGATGCCATGATCTTAGTTTTCTGAATGTTGAGTTTTAAGCCAACTTTTTCACTCTCCTCTTTCACTTTTATCAAGAGGCTCTTTAGTTCTTCTTTGCTTTCTGCCATAAGGGAAGAGTCATCTGCATATCTGAGGTTATTGATATTTCTCCCGGCAATCTTGAGTCCAGCTTGTGCTTCATCCAGCCCAGCATTTCTCATGATGTACTCTGCATATAAGTTAAATAAGCAGGGTGACAATATACAGCCTTGATGTACTCCTTTCCCTATTTGGAACCAGTCTGTTGTTCCATGTCCAGTTCTAACTGTTGCTTCTTGACCTGCATACAGGTTTCTCAAGAGGCAGGTCAGGTGGTCTGGTATTCCCATCTCTTTCAGAATTTTCCACAGTTTGTGGTGATCCACACAAAGACTTTGGCGTAGTCAATAAAGCAGAAGTAGATGTTTTTCTGGAACTCTTGCTTTCTTGATGATCCAGTGGATGTTGGCAATTTGATCTCTGGTTCCTCTGCCTTTTCTAAAACCAGCTTGAACATCTGGAAGTTCACAGTTCACATACTGTTGAAGCCTGGCTTGGAGAATTTTGAGCATTACTTTGCTAGCGTGTGAGATGAGTGCAATTATGCGGTACTTTGAACATTCTTTGGCATTGCCTTTCTTTGGGATTGGAATGAAAACTGACCTTTTCCAGTCCTGTGGCTACTGCTGAGTTTTCCAAACAATGAGTGAATATTATTACCTTAAAATAAGAACAAATAAGCTGAAACACATCAAAGCCTAGCTAAACCAAGTGAAGGAGTAGAATCTTGGTGTATGGACTTCCCTGGTAGATCTGCTGGTAAAGAATCTGCCTGCAATGAAGGATACCTGGGTTTGATCCCTAGGTTGGAAAGATCCCCTGGAGGAGGGCATGGCAGCCCACTCCAGTATTCTTGCCTGGAGAATCCCCATGGACAGAGGAGCCTCGTTGGCTACAGTCCATGGGGTTACAAAGAGTTGGACACGACTCAGCGACTAAGCACTGAGTTTTTTCCTATTTAGCTGAAATTTTCTTCATAGCCTAAAACTTCACCCTTCACAAGAAATTTCCTTAGACTTCTTGCAGGGTCTATGTCAGTCTTCTCATGATGTTTCTAAAAATTAAAAATGCCCACATTTTGGCGGGTGCTATCCCCTCTGTCTTATGAGTGGGAGGCAGAAAATGCCCAGGCCATGGGCTGCAAGATTCACTGATACTCAGAGACAGTTCTTCAAACCCTCCCATTTTTAGCCCTTTGTTGCAACCTGTTAGTTGACATTTGAAGTAATCATTTTCACTCTGCTCACCTGCTATTGGAGTTTTAAACTATAAAGGAAGAAAACATGGGATCTGGGATGACATACAACCTTAGGGATCAGCTCCTGAAAAGCTGACACAAGCCGGAAGGAAAATCAGCTTTCCCTCCAACAGTCCCTCATTATCATTATTCTTTTGAGCCCACAGATAATCAGTTATTTTCTAGACCAGACAGTAATGTCAAGGTGTAAAATGCAACCACGTCTCCCACTGGAAATGAATGAAGTGCGCTTCCCAAGCTGAGCCATGATCTTTTAAAGCACAAGGTAAAATGTAACCTTGGGCAAATCAATTCTGCTCTCTGGACTTCAGTTCATGAAGTACTGAACCAAAATCATTTAGGCCTCTTAAACTTCTTATATTGTGGGAGAATTTTTTTGGCTCAGTAATGTAGCAAATACTATTCTAGAAGTGCAACAAATGGATGCATTTCTCAACTGCTTTCTGCTCAAGGAATACAAATTTATTACCTAAAGTTGCATTTAAAATAATGTTTTTAGGGTAATTTCCAGACCTATGTCCCATCCTTCTACTTTCAATCTTCCTAACAACATGTATTTGAATTGAGCACAAATAGCCCTCAGAGTACTGTATTTGGAAAGCTACCTAATAACTGGAAGATAAGGTCCACGGTCAAAATCTACACTTGATCTTCCCTTCTATGAAAAGAAAACCTAAGAGTAATTCGTCATAAAGAACAGAGTTGTCTATTGTTTTAAAATATTTAATTCAAGTAGTCTTTGCCTTTTTCTGGACTTTTTGAACAGAAGAGCATTTTAAATCCTGATAATTTTTAAAGGCAAGCTTTGTTTCAATTTAAAAGCACCAGTATAACTTCTATCATAATCATTAACTCTCCAAATCTGAATTTAGCTCCCCATTACCTGACGACCAGGCAGCCAGCAGCCCAGCGCTACAAAAGCATGTTGAATCAATATTAGGATCCTTGGTGATGCCACGTCAGCTCTGTCATGTCTTATCCCACTCCATTCTCCAACAAGACTCACAAGACAGAGCTTCAGGTCCTCTGGGACTTGGCTCTGTCTGTATTTATTTTAATGACGTGTTCTGACTTATACTCCTTATTACTATATCCCTTGTGTGTATTCCTAAAATCAAAATTCACACTTTCCTAGAATAACACCACTTCAAAAAGAATTGCAATTCATGTTCCAAGTCTGTGAATAAGCTGTATGCCCCATTTAATGATCGATTCATGCTTGTACTGCAAAACATTTAAAAAATTGTTTCCTGATGGCATTACTGGCAATCACTATTTTCTTCTCGTGAGCACTAACGCACAGCATTTTCCTTCTAATGGAAAACACTTATTGTACAAAACTCAAGGTGTCCTCAGAGAGGAAGAAAATCGGTCTGTCTCACTAATTTTGCTCAACTGCATTTCCCATAGTGAGCCACAAACAACATGTAGGCATCTGGCATAAAACCAACCTGGAGCCGATATCTGGAGGCAAAGACCCAATGAGTACTATGATTCCCTTTATTACTCCTCATATACCAATACTGTGCCTGAAATAAAATAACTGAAGTGTCTGGGAGGGGAGTGTGTGCACATTAATGTGTGTGGTGTATGTGTGTAAATCTGTAATGTAAGAAAGCAAACTGAACAAATTTTAAGTTGTGACTGTTAGAGTGGGACTTTATTTTCTTACCGGTAATTAACATATTGGGAATTATCTAAGTTGGTTATGTAGATAACACTAACCAGAAGCACAGCGACTGAAGCAGCCAGTGTAATGAAGATACAGCTGCGTTAACACAAGATGCATTACGGTATGTCAGTTCTATGTGTGAACTTTGGTTTGCTCCTAGCCTAGTGCCCATGTTACTGAGTCATGACCTTAGCATCAGAAAGCCTCTCAGGAGGATGGGACAAGTGCCTCCACCTTCCCCTCTTCTCTGAGATGCATTTCAAGGTGTGTTTCTCCAATCAAGATACTAATAGGTATTACTGATAAAAGAATATGATGATCAAGCAAGTTGATGAAACTCTGGGTTAATCAAGTTTCTTTACTGACAGATTCCTCAGAACTGCAATAGGCTCACCTGTATTATACATTTCTGAGAGGGAAAAACTGTATGTGGGAGGCCCTGAACTCCGGGAAATTTTTCTCACCGTGTACTTTGCAGTGCTGTGTTCTGGGTAGTGCACTTGGGGGAACAGTATACTAGAGAATAAGAAGTTTATTATAGACTAAGAAGGAGAAGGCAATGGCACCCCACTCCAGTACTCTTGCCTGGAAAATCCCATGGACTGAGGATCCTGGTGGGCTGCAGTCCATGGGGTCACTAGGAGTCAGACACGACTGAGCGACTTCACTTTCACTTTTCACTTTCATGCATTGGAGGAGGAAATGGCAACCTCCTCCAGTGTTCTTGCCTGGAGAATCCCAGGGACAGAGGCGCCTGTTGGGCTGCCATCTATGGGGTCGCACAGAGTCAGACACGACTGAAGTGACTTAGCAGCAGCAGCAGACTAAGAAAGGAAAAGACAATAAATGACCAACATGCCAAGATAAATCAGGGGTGGGAAGCTGGAAGTAGGTGAGATTTTCCAAATTCAGAAACTCTGAACCCTGTATATAATGTCTGTTTGAGGACTCAATCATCAACAGTTCCTAAAAGCATTTGGAAAAGAGCTGATGGGGAATGTTTTAATGGATGGATCAAGCTGGCAGCATCTGAACCCATGCGTCAATCTTAATCAGAAAAATAGATATAGCAAGCCTCCTAATAGGATGCAAGAGGAAATATTCAACATATACAATATAGGAAGTAGACAACTCCATCTATAAAGCTTTTTTCATGTCAAAAAATAAAGATTGTATCTAGTCAAATATCAAATATCTATTCCCAACTACCAGTTTACATATGGGAAATATAGGGACAGAAGACTATGTTAAGTGACACCACAGGGATGCAGTCAGCAAAATCCAGAACATAGAAAGTTCTTCAGAAAACACAACTTTTTCAGAAAAAAAGTCTTATCAGCAAATAAACAACCCAGTCTTTTCAATAAATTGTAAGTTTTTTTTTAAAAGGTGAGGGAACTTTAGATTAAAAGAGATTTGAAAAATATACAAGCCAGATGCAATATATGCAGTTATTTGGATCCCAATTCAAACAAAAGGAAAAATCGAGACAATCAGAGAAATTCAAGTACTCAGAGTATCATTTCAAGTAAAAAATGTTAAGGTGTAATAATGATACTGCAGTGACATTTATGAAATGATAGGAAGTCCTGGATTTGCTTAAGATAACCTAATATGAGAGGACAGAAAAGATCATAAATGAACGAGATTGGTTTTTGGTAATTATTAATTCATTAAATGATTCTGTCTACTTTTGTATTTGTTTCATGATCAATTTTTTTAAAGTCCATAGTCTTTCATGAAAATATTAGTTTCTCAGTCATGTCTGACTTTTTGCCACCCTATGGACTGTAGCCCACCAGGCTCCTCTGTTCATGGAATTCTCTAGGCAAGAATACTGGAGTGGGCATTCCCTTCTCCAGGGGATCTTCCAGACTCGGTGATCAAACCCAGGTCTCCTGTATTGCAGGCAGATTCTTTACTGGCTAAGCCATCAGGGAAGCCCATGTACTTGGATTATAAAGGGGTCTCTGTTATTCCAATAGCATAGTTTCATATATCTGATATAAACAGAATACTATGGCAATAAATTAGATATCCCTTCTGGATGTGAAATATGTATAGATCAATTCTATTACAACTGTATGACAAATCATTGGCAAGTGCTGTGTAGGGGTTTATATCTATTTAGAAAGATAAATAATTTCTATGTACGTGTTCCATAAAATAGATGAGGTTCATTTGAGTTTAACAGCTCCCTATAAAAAATAATACAGATTTGGATATGGTCTTCACTCCTGTCTAGAAAATCTAACATCTCCTAGTGAAATATAATTCAGAAAAGATTTAAGTTTACATCATTGGTCCATTTGTCCATGGCAATAATTGATAAGGTTCATCTGGAATTTTGATTCCTATTCTTTAGCCTTCTAAAAATTTAAAAGCTTAATTAAATTTTTTTTAATTTTTAAGAGTTAAAAATTAAAAAGCAATATTTTTTAAGAAATAGGAACTAAAAGTTGTACATCTAGTCCAACAATATCAAAGTTAATTTCAGTTCCCAATGATAGTAGATGTCAATATATATTGTCAAATGAATTAATGAATTAGTGAATACCTTATTCAAAAATTCTGTCTAATTAGATTTGTGGGAATCACCAATTTGGAATTTTTATATTTAGAAAATACCTTACAATTTCATTTATTTTAATCCTCGTCTTCTCCGTAGGAATCAAGTTGAAAATGTAACCAAGATAGAATTGCATAATAGAACTTCTCTCTTCAAGCCACTGACATTATTTGACTTTGAGTCGAACATTCAATGCAATTCAAAACTTCACACCAATCCAAAATGGTAGATATGCTATGGAATATGGAAAAGAGAGCCTAAAACGGAGGAATACCTAACTTAAAACAAAACGCAACTCAGGAACACAAGGAAGCATCCAAACGCCACAATAAACAATCTTTAAAAATGTATTTTAAAAATATTTCAGCCACCAAGTAAGTTTCCATAAAATAGGAACTGTAACAGAACAAGAAAAAACTCCTAGAAATTAAAAATTTACTAGCTGAATTTTTTTTTTAATCAATGAAATATTAGGAGGCTAAGGGCGAGAAAATCTCCCAGGAAGTAGAATAAGAATATGAAGAAATGAAAATGAATGGAAAAAACAAAACAGAAAAATCAGAGGCTCTAAGATATTTAATTTATAACCAGAAAGAGTGCCGGTAAGATAAAGCTGAAGACTAGCCCAGGTTTTTAAAGAAGAAAATGTCACAGATTCAAAGAAAATAGTAGTATATTTCTCGACTGAAAGAACCTAATGAGTAACTAGTAAAAATGATTTTAATAAAAGACTACACTTAGGCATATTATAAAATTCATCCAGGAATGAATAAAGTGATCATTCTAGAGACTCCCAAAGCACAAACAGGTTACAAATAAAGGATTAGGAATCAGAAAGGCATTAGACTTTTCAACAGCAATGCTGAGAAGTGGAAGAATCAAATCCTTCAGAATTCTGAAGGAAAATGATTTTGATCTAGAATTCTAAGCCCAGATATATTATAAAAACCAAGTGTAAAAGTAGCAAAAATAAATAAATGAAATGAAAGATACATCTTACGGTTTTATTTTGTTGGTTCATTTCATGTGATGGTAAGTGAATTATCCCTTAGTAACAGATATCAGCAAAAGAATACGAATTTACCATTAAAACAAGAGTGAAATCAAAACTAAAATGAAAAAAAGACATTTCAACTAATGTGAAAACAATTTGCTTTCATTATTAAACCTTTTCTAAGAAAGACTTAGAAATACGCTCCATCAAATAAAGGTGTGTGTTAATATGCCATTAAAGAGAAAGGATGGGAATGAGAGCAATATAATCCGAGAGAGGAGAGATGTGAAGAGATGTCCCAAGTGACAGCTATCAATACATTGCTGACTGGGAGGGCAACAAGGTTTATTAGAACAAGCAGACAGAGGATTCTGGAAGGGGAATTTCCAGGAGGGAAGATGAAGCTGACAGATTTTGGAATGTGTTGAATGTGTATAAAATAATATTGATGGCTTATTGAGAGAAGTATAGGAACCCTGGAGATAGAAAAAAAGTGAGCAAATGAAAAAAATAAGGCAGATGGTGAAAGTCTCATTAGGGTAGAACAGTCAATATTATTATTTTTGGTAGTGTCTGCTCATACAGGAGACTTTTCTCTATCTGAAAAAGCTCACATCTCACAAATGTCATTTTCCAGTCTTAAGTGTCCACATGTAACTATATTTATGATTTCTCTGAAAACTACTTCTTAAAGAACAAAATACATTGAGTCTATTTAAAAAGAATTAATATGTCTATATAATTAAGATTGGGGTCTTTTGAAATGCCAATATCTGTTGTTGGAAAAACAACTTTATGATCAGGCACTTCAGAGAGGCAGAAACATAAAAGGCTAACAAATATTAAAAAAATAAAAGTGCTAACTGTCACTGGTAATTAGGGAAGTAGAAATTGAAACAAAGGGGTTGCGAGCATGCCTAAGTCGCTTGAGTCATGTCCAACTCTTTGTAACCTACGGACCATAGCCCACCAGGCTCCTCTTGTCCATGGGATTCTCTAGGCAAGAATACTGAGTGGGTTGCATGCCCTCCTCCAGGGGATCTTCCTGACCCAGGGATTGAACCCCTGTCTCCTGTATTGCAAGTAGATTCCTTACCAGTGAGCCAATGGAGAAGCCAAGAAAATGCCTCAAGTTGTATCAAAATTAGCACCTCTCAAAACATTCAAGCATCAGATTCACCTGGGGGCCTTGTCAAAATAGCTCAGTGGAGCCCTCCCCTGGAGCTTCTGATTGAGGAGGTCTTGGGCGGGGCCCAGCAGTTTCCATCTATAACTGATTTCTAGGGCTAATGAGTTACGGTTCCCCACCACTCCCTCCCCCCTGAATCCACGCCATTTCCAGAACCTCTGAATAGGACCTTATCTGGAAACAGGGTCATTTCAAATGTAAGTAGTTAAAATGAGGTCATACTGGAACAGGGTGGATCATGAACCCAATGTGACCGGTGTCCTTATAAGAAAGAAGAGAGACAGAGACACAGGGGGTGGGATGGGGGTGGGGAGGCCATGTGACAAGAGAGGCAGAGACGGAGTGATGTGTGTGCAAGCCGAGGACTGCCCGCGACTGGCAGCAGCACCACAAACTTAGACAGCCGTGGACCAGATCTTTCCCCAGCACCTTCAGATAGACCATGGTCCTGCCCACACACTGATCTTGATCCTCTAGCCTCTGGAACCGTGAGATAAGGAATTTCAGTTGTTCTAAGTCACCAGTTTATACAGATGGAGAAGCTCTATACATCAGCAAAAACAAGACCGGGAGCTGACTGTGGCTCAGATCATGAACTCCTTACTGCCAAATTCAGACTTAAATTGGAGAGAGTAGTGAAAACCACTAGACCATTCAGGTATGACCTAAATCAAATCCCTTATGGTTATACAGTGGAAATGAGAAATAGATTTAAGGGACTAGATCTGATAGATAGAGTGCCTGATGAACTATGGACGGAGGTTTGTGACATTGTACAGGAGACAGGGATTAAGACCATCTCCAAAGAAAAGAAATGCAAAAAAGCAAAATGGCTGTCTGAGGAGGCCTTACAAATAGCTGTGAAAAGCAAAGGAGAAAAGGAAAGATATACCCATTTGAATACAGAGTTCCAAAGAATAGCAAGAAGAGATAAGAAAGCCTTCCTCAGTGATCAGTGCAAAGAAATAGAGGAAAACAATAGAATCGAAAGACTAGAGATCTGTCCAAGAAAATTAGAGATACCAAGGGAACATTTCATGCAAAGATGGGCTCAATAAAGGACAGAAATGGTATGGACCTGACAGAAGCAGAAGATATTAAGAAGATGTGACAAGAATACACAGAAGAACTGTACAAAAAAGATCTTCATGACCCAGATAATCACTATGGTGTGATCACTCACCTAGAGCCAGATATCGTGGAATGTGAAGTCAAGTGGGCCTTAGGAAGCATCACTATGAACAAAGCTGGTGGAGGTGATGGAATTCCAGTTGAGCTATTTCAAATCCTGAAAGATGATGCTGTCAAAGTGCTACACTCAATATGGCAGCAAATATGGAAAACTCAGCAGTGGCCACAGGACTGGAAAAGGTCAGTTTACATTCCTATCCCAAAGAAAGGCAATGCCAAAGAATATTCAAACTACTGCACAATTGTACTCATCTCACACGCTAGAACAGTAATTTTAAAAAGTCTCCAAGTCAGGCTTCAACAGTATGTGAACTGTAAACTTCCAGATGGTCAAGCCGGTTTTAGAAATGGCAGAGGAGCCAGAGATCAAATTACCAACATTCGTTGGATCATCCAAAAATCAAGAGAGTTCCAGAAAAACATCCAATTCTGCTTTATCGACTATGCCAAAGCCTTTGACTGTGTGGGTAACCACAAACTGTGGAAAATTCTGAAAGAGATGAGAATACCAGACCACCTGACCTGCCTCTTGAGAAATCTGTATTCAGGTCAGGAAGCAATGGTTAGAAACTAGAAATGGAACAATAGACTGATTCCAAATCAGGAAAGGAGTTCATCAAGGCTGTATATTGTCACCCTGCTTATTTAACTTATCTGCAGAAGTACACCATGAGAAACACTGAGCTGGCTGAAGCACAAGCTGGAATCAAGATTGCCAGGAGAAATATCAATAACCTCAGATATGCAGACGACACCACCCTTATGGCAGAAAGTGAAGAGGAACTAAAGAGCCTCTTGATGAAAGTGAAAGAGGAGAGTGAAAAAGTTGGCTTAAAGCTCAACATTCAGAAAACTAAGATCATGGCATCTGGTCCCATCACTTCATGGCAATGGATGGAGAAACAGTGGAAATATTGACAGACTTTATTTTTGGGGGCTCCAATATCACTGCAGATGGTGACTGCAGCCATGAAATTAAAAGACACCTACTCCTTGCAAAAAAAGTTATGACCAACCTAGACAGCATATTGAAAATCAGAGACCTTTGCCAACAAAGGTCCACCTAGTCAAGGCTATGGTTTTTCCAGTAGTCGTGTACGGATGTGAGAATTGGAGTATAAAGACAGCTGAGTGCCGAAGAATTGATGCTTTTGAACTGTAGTGTTGAAGACAACTCTGGAGAGACCCTTGGACTTCAAGGAGATCCAGCCAGTCCATCCTAAAGGAAATCAGTCCTGAATATGATTGATGTTGAATAGGACGGATGTTGAAGCTAAAACTCCAGTACTTTAGCCACCTGATGCAAAGAACTGACTCATTTGAAAAGACCCTGATGCTGGGAAAGATTGAAGGTGGGAGGAGAAGGGATGATAGAGGATTTCGATGGTTGGATGGCATCACCAACTCAATGGACATGAGTCTGAGTAAATGCCGGGAGTTGGTGAAGGACAGGGAGGCTCGGCATGCAGCAGTCCATGGGGTCACAAAGAGTCGGACAGGACTGAGCGACTGAACTGAAATTTATGATAATTTCAGCAGACCTAGAAAATACTAAGACACCCCAAATCACACTTTGAGAACGACTGATCAAAATTACCAGCTTCCTGGGTCGCTCAGCAGTAAAGAATCCCCCTACAATGCAAGAACTGCAGGAGATGCAGGTTTGACCCCTGGGTCAGGAAGAGTCCCTAGAGAAGGGCATAACCACCTTCTAGTATTCTTTCACACTGCTTCTCCTGGGTTTCCTGCATTGGCAGGTGGGTTACCATTTACCACCAGTGCTACCTGGGAAACCCAAGAAAGGGGATACCCATTCTATACCATGATATCAGCCAATATTTAGAAGCCTAACAATACTAAGTGTTGGGAAAAATCTGGAGAAACTGGACCTCTCGTCTATTGCTGCTTAGAGTTATACTAACATATGATTTTAGAGAGAAATCAGTGACACCCAGCAAAGTCAAAGACATCCCTACCACTTATAGGTGTACATAATCTAAATAAACTCTCACTTGCGTGCACAAGGAGATATGCATATAAAGATGTTTACTGGAAATCGTTTGTAATTTTAAAAAACTGGAAATATCCTAATTGCTCTTTAGGTGGGTACTGAATAGGGCTTCCCAGAAGATCCTCTGGAGTAGGAAATGGCAACCCACTCCAGTATTCTAGCCTGGAAAATTCCATGGACAGTAGAACCTGGTGAGCAGCAGTCCATGGGGAAGCAGAGTCAGATACAACTGAGCACCTGAACACAAAAGCGCAGGGTAATGAATATGTGGGTGTTTATCCACATAATGGAATAGCATCAGTTCAGTTCAGTCACTCAGTTGTGTCCGACTCTGTGACCCCATGAACCACAGCACGCCAGGCCTCCCTGTCCATCACCAATTCCTGGAGTTCACCCAAACTCATGTCCATTGAGGCGGTGATGCCATCTAACCATCTCATCCTCTGTTGTCCCCTTCTCCTCCTGCCTTCAATCTTTCCCAACATTAGGGAGCATACATGACAAAATTAACTTTCTGTGCTACCTGTATGAATATGCTCTGAGTGAAAAAAAGTAAGTTATAAATAGACATACATAAACAGGAGGGGAGAGGGTGAGGATGGAGGACAGGCTCTTTTTATACCATCACTACATATATATGTATCCATAAACAATATATATATTTTTGTTTTCTGTTACATATATGTATCCATAGACAATAAAATATATATTTTTGCTTCATTAAAACAAAATAAAAATACATATTTATGAATATATATATATATACAATAAATATCATTTTGGGGGTTGATTTTAACAAAAATATGACATGTTTATAGATGCCTACATATACAATAAACTATATTTTTTGTTAAAGCAAAGGATATACATTTATGGATACATATATATGTTTCTGGCATAAAAACATACTGTGTAAATGATATACACCAATTGCAGGATATTGGTCAATGCTGAAGAGAGGAAAAAAGATAAGGGAAAGGGATTTCATATCTAACATTTCTTTCAAAAATGGGGGACAGGGCAAAGAGATGTCTGAAGCAAATATAGTATAAGGTTAACATTTGTTAAATGCATGCCTGATACATATTTTCTAAACTTTAAGTTTGAAGTTTTCATAATTAAAACTTTTAGGTTAAAAAGTACATTAAAATACACAGTGACCAATTGCAACACGTGGTCTTTATTTGTAGACTGAGTCCAAAAGACAAGCGGGGAAAAGGACACACGCACTCCATTTAGAAAACAACTGGAAATTTAAACAGACTATATGTTGATGTTATGGAATTTTGGATAATTTTTCCCAGGTGTGATAACAGTTTTAAAAAAGAGAGCCTTATCTTTTAGAGATATATACTGAAATGTTATGTATCAGTAAATGTTTACAGATGATTTTTAGAATTTGCTTCAAAATAGTACAAGGTGTGTGTGGTTGGAGGGTGGGGTTGGTGGGTAGGAATCTAGATAACACACGACTGGCCATATGTTTCTAATTTTTGAAGTCACGTGATGGTACATGAGTGGCTGTTATACTCCTCTGCTTAATTTTGTACATGTTTGAAATCATCCATACATTCAGGTAGACAAGAAATATGTCAAGCTCAAATTTTAAATCAAAACAAATTAAGCCATACCAACCTCAGAGTCCGTGTTAAGAGCAGGGACAGCTTTTTAAGACTGCTGAATTAAACAACATATAGGCCTTCAGCTACACGGACAGGGCAGTATTTTCACGGCACTGAACTCCCCTTAAGGATGTAGAGACCAGGGACTCCTAAGTACCATGGCAATAAACTGGAAACCGCTTCAGGACCCTACTCACATTGAAAGACTTACGCCTCTCACTTTGCTGAAAGAAGACTGAATTCATTTCTCTGCCAGGTGAATAATGCAGGAAATCAACCTAGGAATTTTAAAGCTGCATTTACTTCTTACTGGATCAGCAGAGGAAAAAGCAGCTGTTAAAATTCTTAAGCAAACAAGATCCAGTGTTCCTCTTTAAACTAGAAGGCAAGCAGTTAGATCAAACACACCCAAGCTAATTAGTTCTACTTAGCTCTTAACAATTATGTTATTACCAGACTTTTAAAAAATGGTACCCAATTCTTTAAAGATATACAAATGAGTGTATTTTTCTCTTGATCAACTACAAAATTATGCGATGTCAAAGAACTTACATGCCTTTTTTTGTTCTAAGAAATTGGTATTTACAGTTTTCAGAGCAACATAAAATATTTTTTCTTTTTAAAATTGAAAAACACTTCATAATTCTTATCTGTTTGAAACATTTGCTGAGAAACCAAACCCTGAAATATCTTTTCCAACTGCAGCCTTGAATTTATGTCACTCAAAATGATTATAATTTTAAAAGTACTACATAATATATAGAAAATGTTATGTTCAATGTAAATTTGCACACTTTGCAAACATTAAATATGAAAAGAATGCTATCTGAGCAAAGACGACTATGTTACATTTCTGGAAATTAAGTACTTTTAGAAATTGTACCATTAGAGAAGTAGATAGTCTGCAGGCAAAGGCAGGCAAAAAAAGAGGCAAAATCAGGACTTTACTAAAACAGGAATCAAATGAGAAGATATTTCACTAGGTAAAACCACTTTACTCCTTGGAACCATCTCTTCCTAGAGGAGATGATTTTATATATTATCTTATACATACAAGTATCATGTGGAGTTATTCTAGATGTTAACATCTGTGCTTCCCGACATGTGACCTGTGACTCACACTGGCACCTAAGAAACTAATTTCCTTTTCCACTGAAGTGGCTTGCCACTTCCTGCTCCAAGGTATCTTCCGGACCCAGGGATAGAGCCCATGTCTCCTGCATTGGCAGGCGGATTCTATACCACTAGTGCCACTTGGGAAGCCCTAATTATCTACCAGGTGACACAGACTCCCAAGTTTGCACTCTATCCTCTCCTTTTAGACAGCGCTCTTTCTTCTGTAAACAACTCTTTCAAAGAAGGAGCCACAGAATTAACATATCATTTAACCTCTCCTCAGTGGGATCAGCCGCCCACAGCAAAGAGCAAGCAGCCTCAGCAATGCAGTGACCAGTGGCCCCAGCTCCTTCCAGACCAGTGAGGGCCACTGAGCACACTGCCCTCGGAGAGCCTGCTGCCTCCCAGAGAACCACCAAGGAGGCTCACGAACACCCTCCACAGGCAAACACCGCATCAGAGACCTTCCAAAGAGAGCACCCTCAGGTGTGTGGCCAGGACAGGCTTCAGGGCAAAGATGGACCTGGAACTGAGCCTGGCTGGAGAGAATGCCTAGAGGAAGGGGTGGCCTCAGGGGGAGGTACTCCAGGCAGAGCTTCCCCCTATTGCAGAGGAAATGCTGGATGCTATTAAAGAGAGAGAGAGAGGGCTGTTTGGTCTGGTGGAATTGTGAGTTTGTGCAGGTAAATCAGGTGTGGGGTGGGTGGGAAGAGTAGGTTGTGAAAGGTTTCGAGTGGGAGCACTGGGAGTTTTCACTCTGGGAGGTAATTTTGGCAGCTGCTGGTGATCAGGATCCTTCCATGGCCCCATGCCCACAGATACACGTGGCTTTACCAGCACGTATAGGTCTACGGCAGGGTCGAAAGGGAGCTGTTATTCCCCATTTTTTGTCTGCTTGGAATAAGCCCACAGTTAGCCAGTTTCCATCCCTCTGATGGACAAAGCATTAATTGTCTTTTTCCATTAGTAGAGGGTGTGCCAGGCAGAAAACTGTTTTGAACTTCTTGTCCATTCACTCGACAGTCAACGCTGAGTGCCTAAACTGTGCCCTGCGCTGGGCCCAACACCAGGGAAACCAAGTTGAACAAGACTTTGTCTCAGCACTCGAGAAGTTTAGAGTCCATTCAATCACTTCAAAAACTGTTTCAGTTTCTTAAGAGCTAAATAGGTGCCTATTCTAGGAGGAATTCTACTCTGATTTATTTACCCAAGAGAAATGAAAACATAATTCACAAAAAGCCTTGTACAAGACTATTTACAGCAGCTTTATTCATAAGTGCCAAAAACTAGAAATAAGCCAGGTATCCATCCACAGAAGACTGAATAAGTAATTGTGATAAAATCATCTAAGCAAGATTCCTCAGTAATAAAAAGGAACCAACTATAGACTCACACAACAGCATGGATGCATCTCAAAAACAGTATATTGAGCAAGAAACAAAAAAAAAACCTAGACACATAAAGGTACATAGTATTTGATTCCATTTCATTCTAGAATAAGCAAAGTTAACCTGTGTTTGATGAAAAGCAGATGAGTAGCTGCTTCTGGGAGGGAGGGTTGGTTGGTAAGAAGAATAAGAGAGCTTTCTAGAATGATGGTAGTATTCTGTGTCTTGAAATTCTTTCCACAAAAATGAATAATAGAGTTAATATCAGAGCATCTTATGTAAGTAAATGTCTCAAACAAAAATACACAGCAACTTACAGTCCCAGAGGGAAAACAAGTGACACGATATGGTGGAGAGTAATACAGGATCTACTGGGCACTACAGAATCGCAAGGAGTGCTCCTAACCCAGATTGGGAAGGTCTGGATAGGCATTTGGAAAAAAGTGACCCTGGAGCTCAGTGCTGAAAGACGAACAAGCGTTTACCAGGTTGGGAATAAAGGGTGGAGGAGAGGATATTCCTGACAGAGGAAACAGATATACAAACCAGGGGTGGCCTTTCACTAGAGTGGAGGAACTTCCTATGACTGGACCACAGAGAGGAAGGACAGAGCAGCCTGCGATGAGTCTGAGAGATCAGAGGCAGATCAGGCCTTCAGGCCCAAACACACCACCTCCTGTGCTTCACCAGTGATGACTAATTTCAGCACATGGTTATGTCTGAGTAAGTCCAAGAAGGGTGACCCAAAAAAGACCTAAGTACTGGACACAAGCCCTTATCCACAGGCCCAAATGCTTGCCTCAGGGCTAAACAAAGCTACATCTTATATTCATTGTGCTGAATTTGGTATTCAAAAGACAGCCCACGTGGTAAATCATGTTGGGATATGTTGTTTGGATCTCAATTGTTCCTACAGGAAAAAAAATGAAGGGTGCACTATGTACACTGAGTTTATTTCAACACCCACTTACATCACTGTTTTGTTTTTGTTTTTTCTCCCTAGTATATTTTAAGAAATAGTAGCCCTGCAAGATTCTGGGCTGGAGAAGAGGATGTTGTGGTTAAATAGGTTTGGGAAGTGCCAGTTTAGGAGATTCACAGTACACATGAGCACAATGAAAGTTTTGAAGAATTTGTTTAGTCTCCAAACCACCACTTCCCAGTATCATCTGATTATGGGAACTTTCTATGGAACATTTTTTGAGAAGTGTCTGTTTAGATAAGACTCAAATGAGACATAATATGTCCTTCAGGTCCCCAGAGCAGCTCTTTTGGAAGCAACCTAGTGGCTGAAATGACCCATCACTCTTCCTAATGATTTATTCTTTTTTTTAACACAAAGTAAAAGAGTAACAGTGACAATAACTGTGTCTACTGAAAATAATTTTTCTCTACTGAGAACTTCCAAAGTGCTCAGAATTCTCTATGTTTGGTCTTATAGAATCCTCCTACAGAGCAGACAGTATCAGAAGTTCAATTTAATAGGATGAGGACACTGAGACAGACAGAGTTAAAACACTTTCATTGGAAGGAAGGACTGATGTTGAAGCTGAAGCTCCAATACTTTGGCCACCTCATGCGAAGAGCTGACTCATTGGGGGCAGGAGGAGAAGGGGACGACAGAGAGTGAGACAGCTGGATGGCATCACCGACTCGACGGACATGGGTTTGGGTGGACTCTGGGAGTTGGTGATGGACAGGGAGGCCTGGCGTGCTGCAGTCCATAGAGTCGCAAAGAGTCGGCCACGACTGAGCGGCTGAACTGACAGAGCTGGCATCTAACCCAGGCCTGCCATCTTCACCACTCTGCCCCTTAGTCATCTCCATTGTTCAACATTAATCAAGTTTATTCCTTCATATATTCACTTGTTAATCATTTATTCATTCATTCAAATCCCTCATTTAACAGTGAAGTACCAGAAAACGTACGTTAAGTTCCTTACACTGGGAAAGTATCATTTTAGTCTAAGTTTTTGCTGAAACTTAGTTTAGGAAGTGGGAGAAGGAAGATTCTTTTTCATCTCTGAAGGACAGACAACTAGACACCACCTACTCTCCTGTCATGAATGTATGTCTCATTTTGATCATTCTGGTCAAAAATGATATTGCTAGACAGGTTTCCACCCTAGCATTCTTTTTCTGGGCCCAGGTTACATCAGTCATTTAATTAAGCCCTTCATGAAATACATTTTCTGAAATTTTCTTGAACACATTCTCAAAGTTAACTAATAATCTAAAACAAACAAACAAACAAAATAATCATCTCTAAAAACTACCCACCATTTCTATGTATTAATATCTCTATCTCTTATCTGAATAGGAAATATTTTAATTTGAAGGTGAAATAGTTATTCTCACTAGCAGTAGTATGTGCGAAAATTCTTCCATAGTCTTATTAGAAGCAACGCTAACTTCTTTGAGTAGGATCATTTCAATATGATTTTTCCCAGTACTTCACTTACACAGTTAAGATTTAAGCTTTTCTCCTGTGTCCATACCCAGCTCAGAGCACAGGGAGTTCATTAAAGACAAATGCAGTATCTGATCTTTCACAATACTTTGCCTCGGGCTACTTGTTCAGCATAAAATAACTAAATTAAAAAAGAAATCTTTGCAGGTAGTTGAGTGGAACATGCTAAAAGGCAGCCAAACACGCCTTCTCCCTTGCAGCCCTGCTGGGTTCTCCTTTCAAGAGGGATGGGATTCAGTTCACAATCCTCGAGGACACATCAGTGTGTGACTGTACTTCTTCACAGTGGAGCCCAGATGCAGGACACGGCCTCATGACTATACACTGACTAACAGACCATCACATTTTGGCCCAAACGATTCTTATGCTTTCTCCTTCCAATTTATATGCCAGTGAAAAGTAGTCTGCACATGCAAAACTTTGTGGGTATATTTTAGAGCTCATGCTAAACAGAAGCATCAAGCACCTAAAAATACAAGATGTGCTCTGCTTTGTGTAAAACCTATCATGGCAATCTGGATACATTTACAAGTAATCAAAAATAGGATGACTTTTTTTGGTAGGAATAAATTCATCAAGAGTCAGAAGTTGAATGTACTCACTGGAAGTGATACAGCTCTAAAAGGCTTTAGCTTCTTAAAAGAAGGTCCTATTTTAATCAGATGGAATATACATTAAGAATTACACATTCCATATTCTTGTTACAAGAACATCCCCAAAACAAAGCCATATGGAAACAAGTCAAGAAAACACAACCTACATCTATCCAAAAGTTTAGGCTTATATAATTTTAAGAATATTTAATGGCTCCATATTTACTATGCTAAAATAAGAAAAAAGATTCAGCATAGCCCAACTGCAAGGGTGCGTCTGAAATGACAAGAATACAAGCCTAAGATCCTAAACACCCAGATTCCAGAAGTTTTTGGCAAAGCCAAGCATGTGAAGTCTCTTTCTCCTTGACTTCTAATATCTCACCATCCCATCTTCTGCCATCTGCCTCTAGCAAATGTCAATGTATCCCCAGGATGGGAACATGCTTCCTTTCTGAATCATCCCCTAAAATACTCTGAAAAATATGACCTACTGCAATTGAGCATGACTGCCCAGAATTCAGGGAAAATAACCAAAGCCATAGTTTTCTCCCAGCAATCCAGAAGAACCAATATTGTAGAGCAATTGTCCTGCAATAATTGTGTTTTGTTCTATTAAGAAAAAGGAAAAAAGAATCCCACCCATCTAAATGACTGGTGTCTAAACTGAACCCTTATAGATGCCTAAACTGACAGCCCAAACCGTCTTTGAGAAATAGCAATCAAAATTCAGAACCTACAAGGGAGTACTGAGGCTTCTGAGGATGTGATAGAAAACAGCATTAAAATCACCTTCTGATTTGGAGTTTTGTATGGAGAGGCTTTGAGCACGCAGTTCCTCTTTTTTGTTACTGGCGGATTTATGAGACTCTTTGAGCGCAAGGCCCTTATTGCAGTGTTACAACATTCTGTGTGATTAATTGATTGCAAATCACTGCACAGGGTGCCAAGATCACTGGTAGGAAGCAGGTCATTAAATAAAATTAAAGCTCTGCCAATGTTTTGCTTGTAAATGCTTCTTCCAATGCCTTAGAGCAACAGCACCAGTCGTTACAAAAGGACCTCAATTCACCTGAGCAGTGGAGTCTCCTGTATTTGTTGGCAGATGATTCAAATTTTCTATATTTAATCCAAACATTCAGCGTGTTATGTTTTAGGAAGAAAAAGCTGTAGTGTATAATGGTATTTGCACAAAGAGAACTATGGAAAAGAGAGCTATGGAAGAGTCACCATGAAAATAATTAAATTTGCACAGTCTCACTGTGAAATTATTTAGCAAAGAGGCTCAGAGTCCTATCCTGCAGAACTGGGAACCTCTGCAAGACCACAGTTTTCCTTAGGTAAGCCTTCAAACCAAGCATTAACATTTCAAACTAAATTGAATTAATATCTCACTTAGAATGAGAATGGGTACCCCAGCCCCTTCTCTAAATAAACTCTACAGTGATTTACCATGGCAAATCAGCATCTCCACAGATTAAAACCCAGCCCTTGGCTTATTTATCATCTGGCTCAAAGTCTGAGCAGAACAACAGGACAAGACTTCTCCCCCTCCCCTCAGCCAGCTGTTTCTGGAAACTGACTAACTGAGAACACATAGGTGCCTTTCCATCAGTCTGTCTAGGGCAAAGCGAATGGATATATTTCTTAAGATGCGACCACATTTAATTTTAAGATTGCTATAATAAATATGTGATCTTTCAGGCAATATTTTAAGGCTGACGAGCAGAAGGTGGTGCTAGGGAAACTGGTTCACATTCTAGGAGTGTACTTAATGAAACAAGTACTAATGGTTTTGCCTGGGGAGATACACTGGACTGTTAAAACAGGATTTAGCAGAAGAACAAAGGTTTAAGAAAGTGTTTCATTGATACTGAGCTAGCTGCCTATGTTTAATTTACTGGTGTTGGAGCTACTTTATGGTTAAAAAGAAATACCCCAGTGAACAGATAGGCTGACTGTTACTGACATAACAATTCAATGCTAAATTGTTTACATGTCATCTTCCTAAAATGACAGGGATGAGTTCAGTCCCACTTGTTTAGAATAAATTAAGGCAATCATGGAGATGTTTTAACTTTTTGAGCTTTCATTTGCTACACATGTGCATCTGGGGCTATACGTACAATATTCTAAAAGGAACATCTAAAAAGATGTTCTCCAGAGTTGAACAAAGAGTACATGTATCAAACTCAAAAGTGAGGCTACATTCGAAGACAAATTTATTTCAACATTAATAAAGAAAAAAAGTTGTTGTTAGGTAGCTCAGTTGTGTCCAAATCTTTGCAACCCCCTGGACTGCACCTACCCAGACTTAGCTGTCCTTCACCATGGCCCGGAGTTGGTATTTGTTAAAGTCTGCTACTTAGCATCCAGAAAAGTATTTAACGCAAGCAATTGTACAGTTATCCTGTCATTTTAAGAATGCTATCTCACATACACCCATCCGACAAAAGTTTCCAAACTCACTCAATCCAGGTAGCGATCCTGAAGCACTTGTCTAGTCCGTCTGTATTAACGACCATCACACCTCCCATGTCTGCTGTCTTTCCTCAACATCTCTCAATGCCTCAGTCAAGCCAAACATTGCTTTCATTTCTGCTAAAGAGTGTGGATCTTGACTCCTTCATTTATGTCATAAATATTTATCAAATGTTCATTATATGCCAAACACTGTGCTTGGTGCCCATGACGGAGCAATTAACAAAGGAGATACATGGAGTTCCCCACTCCCTTGAAACTTATTCTACAGCAGCGCAGGCAGTCCTTACATAAATGATTACACATGTATTTGATTAATTTGATTTTGATTAATTAATCAAACATGAATTCAAATTATGAGAAGCGCTAACAAGGGGTGCCTCCTGGTGATTCTGAGCCTTGATTTTTCTCTGTTTATCCAGGATTAACAACAACAATTCAATTCAGGGTACCTGAACTCAAAAAGAAATTAAGGTCATAAACCAGAACACAATTTTTAAATTTAAAGGGGAAAATGATTTAAACCATAATATTCCTATTGGGCATTCTTAACATTTTCTTTCTAGGAGGAAAGCCTATTTAGAGAACTCAATTATTACTAGAAGTTCTCCTGGGGATATAATGAGGTAATGCAACCAGTTATATAATGCAGCCAATGAGGGTTGGGTGTTCTACAGATATGGAAGCTCTACATCCCAGATTGAGATGTTCAGTCTTGTTGCCAAAATCTGTCTTACATTTGGTTTTGAAAACATGGTTGACTGATGTAATTTCTTTCTCTACAGAGGGGAACAAAGGGAAACAAAATGTTGTGACTTTTTCCCTAAGGCAGTTCTGGTAATAAACTAACAAACACTTCTTCTTAGGCCAATATGGAAGAGGAGCTAACCCCTTTACATCCTATTATATTTCCATTCTGAGTAAAAAATTCCCCTATTTACATTTTAAAAAAATGTATTTGAAACTATTGGCTTCCTACTGTCATTCAGGAAAGTAAAAGTGTTCATTGCTCAGCTGTGTCCGACTCTTTGTGACCCCATGGGCTGTAGCCTGCCAGGCTCCTCTGTCCATAGAATTCTGCAGGCAAGAATACTGGAGTTGGTAGCCATTCCCTTCTCCAGGGGATCTTCCTGATCCAGGGATTGAACCCATGTCTCCTGTATTACAAGCAGATCCTTTACGTCTGAGTCACTAAGAGACACTTTCATTTCTATCAGCAGCCACCTCTGAACCACAATTACAGTGAATTCTTTCTGCCAGGTGGGGATAAAGCTGAAGTTCACTGGACCCAGAACATGCTTGGCACTTTTTCTTAAGTTCTGCTAACACTTCTTCTCTTTTGTACAGATGAGGAATTTAGGCTTAGGAATCACCCAGCAGGCGTAAGAGCTAGAGTTAGTGTTTGTACTGGGGTTCTTTAACAGCAAGCCCAGCACTGAGGTTGGCAGTACAGGGAAAGCTAACAGGATGGCTGCTTTGGAACCACCTAAGAAGAACATTAGAAACACAGATTTGCAGGCCCATCCGAGTCCAACCAAATCAGAATGTCTGAGCAGAGGAATGCATTCCTCTGTTTTATTGCTCTCTCGCAGAAACTGAGGCGCCCAGCCAGTTACACTAACCATGGTTCTAGCAGCTAATCCCACCCATGGCATCTCACTTCTCATGAGCCTCGTAGTTAGAGGAGGGCCCTCCACAACACCATCTCAGGATTTAGGGAGTTGGAGTTGGGGAGAAAAATCTCTCTAGGTTTCAATACATTGGCCTTCATTCCATCTAGTACACACAACCCCATTTTTCTAAATACATCTCTCACAGTGACTGAATGAATACAAAGTGAAAAAGAAAAGTTGTCTTTGAAAAAACAGAGACCACAACCACCAACACACAAGGTTTCTGTAAAGGACATATGAGATCATGAAGTCAACTGTTTTTGGACGCCATGCCATATAAGATGATGTTACTAATTTCAAGCCAGGAGGAATATAACCTCCTCAATTTAAGTGAAAATGAAAAAACAAGTTAGACCATCTATTTTTACAAATCAAGTTTTACTAGAACACAGTTTATCTCATTCTTAATATATTTTCTATGACTGATTTTGAGCTACAGAGGCAGAGTTGACTATATGCAATAAAGACCAATGGCCTGAAAAGACGCAAGCATTCACTATGCAGTCCTGTAAGGCAAAGTCTGCCACCCACACTGAACCAGATGGTCACATTTTTCTTAGGTAAACACAAAACATCAGTCTTTAGTGGAACACCCAACATTTTAAGGAAGCCCTAAAAATGGGATTTTCATGGTTGGATGGATAGGGATGAGGGAGTAGACAGTCCCCAGATTGGGATTTGTGAAAAGTGTGATGCTTTCTCTGCCCAGTTTGGATCACTGTCTGAGGAGTCACGAAGACAGACAGGAGCATGCCTTATCCTGCAGGCCGGTTTGGTACAAAATTGGTTACAAACTTTCCTTCCAAACCCAGCCCTTAATCACTTTGGGAATAAAGCCACACTATACTACGGAGGTCAAATATGCAAGCCATAGACCACAAATGTGTGTCTGCACATACATGTATGTATGTAGATGTATGTGGGGTGTCCTTTTATTTCAGCTAAGGATGACCCAAGGTCAGGCCTAACCCTGGGAATCCTTCACACAGAGTAGACTCCCACTTCAGCAGCTTGTTCAAACCAGCCCGGCACCTCGCTGGGGAAGCAGAGACAGCCCCATGGCTGGCTGGCCAGCTGCCCGGGCACCCACCCACCTGCTGGTTTCGCTCTCCTGCTGTGCTGGGCTCCGTTCACTCTGGCAGGATGGCCCTGGCCCAGATGGCTCACGCAGCCAACCTGCCCCCAGAGAACTATGCAATCAGGAAGTTGGCAGCCAGCACCCGTGGCTCACCAAGCTCTACAAGCAAATGGCATGTTTCCCTTTCCTGGTACAAAATCCACAGAAGGTGAAAGTCAGTCACCTCCACCCATCAGTGAGAGAGATTAAAATTAAGCCTTTGAGCCCAGCTGTTTAGACTCTTGTCATGACGTGGATGACCAAGAGCAAGCAGTATTATGGTTTCCCTTAAAATGTTAACCAAGGTGATAGCCAAGATTCTAGAAAAAAAGATAACAGAGCTGATCAATAATTTCCCAGTTTTGACCTCTACGAACTCCCATTGATATAGCTGGATAATAATTTCATGCCATATGAATATTCTCAACCCTTCCAATTTGGTTTCATTTAACCAATTCAAAATAAAGGCATCTGATATTCTCTCCTAATCATAAAGAGAGTTCAATATTCCCCAAGCTATTTAATTAAGGTCTAGGTTTGGAAAAATATCCTAATGAATCTACAGACATCTTTTGTGCTAATTTCTGTGTTGAAGGAAATGGCAACCCACTCCAGTTATTCTTGCCTGGAGAATCCCATGGGCAGAAGAGTCTGGTGGGCTACAGTCCACAGGGTCACAAAGAGTCAGACATGACTTAGCAACACTTTCACCTTCACAGAGGCTTGATAACAGACACCTACGTCTATAACTATAAAGAATATATTTATCACAATTTTATTGTTTTGCATTTTTAAAAGATTTCTCTAACCAAGTTTTTTTTTTTTTAAGTTCATACTGTAGTTAAATTACAATTCAACTTTGGCACATTTTTTTTTTAATTAATGCTTTCATGGCACCTAAAAATAGCAAAGAGAAAATAATAATTTATCCTGTTTCAAGGCAGAATTGTGTCCCCCTCCACAAATTCAGATATTGAAGTCCTAACTTCCAATGCCTCAAAATGCATTTGAAGACAGAGCCTTCAAAGAAGTAAATGAGAGAGGTCACTAACATATGCCCTGATCCAACATGGCTGATGTCCTTTAAGATGAAATTTGAACAAAGATTTGCAGAGGGAAGACTATGTGAAGGCAGGGAGAAGAAAACCCTCTATGAGCCAAGAGAGGCCTTGGAAAAACAAATCCTGCCAACACCTTGATCTTGGACTTCCAGCCTGCAGAAGTACAAGGAAAGAAACTTCTCTTTCAGCTACCCAGTCTGTGGTACTTTATTATGTCAGCTCTAGCAAACTAATACATCCATCTTTTCAAATACCTCTTTGTCACTGAAGTTTATACTATCTATTGCCAGGTTCAGGCTTATGAGAAATTGCCTGTAGGTCTTTGGCAAAAGCTTCTTTTCACACAGAATACACAAATAAAGTACCCATTTCTGAATTATAGAATATTTTTTAAATGTTAGAAATTATCACCTACTCACTTCTTAAAGACTATTAAATACTAACTAGAGCGTAGCTTTTATTTGGAAATTTTCTATTATATTTCCACATGTTAAAAAAAAAAGTCACTGAAAGTTTAACACAGCTGTGTTTAAAAAAATATGACAACACTGCCAAGATGAAATATTCTGAATATAATGCTTTGAATCTGAAAATATTTTGATGGGCACTAAATTCTAACATGTAGTAAAGGGAAACACTCTTCTGGAATTCAAACTTAATAAAGTTATTCTTTTTCCAATGTCAACTATGTGACTAATGCATGAAATCTGGTTCTCAATTTAAATTTTATCATATATATTATGGAAAAATTATGATTTGCTGAAATTTTTAGGTAACCTGCAAATATTGAGGTACAGATAAAAATATAACTGAAAGGGGAGACTAAGAATATTTCAGATTAATTATCATACCACATTTTCTCTGTTGATTAATGGAAAAGGCAAACATAAACTATGGGCTTCCCAGGTGGCTCAGTGGTAAAGAATCTGCCTGCCAATGGTGGCGCTGCAGGAGATGTGGATTTGATCCCTGGGTCAGGAAGAGCCCCTAGAGGAGGAAATGGCAACCCACTCCAGTATTCTTGCTTGGGAAATGTCATGGAGAGAGGAGCCTGGTGGGCTACAGTCCTTTGGGTTGCAAAGAGTGGGAACAACTTAGTGACTCAACAACCACAACAAATATAAACTAACAGAGACACTGAGTAAATAGTTTTGGAATTCTAAAGCTGAGTGAGAAAAAAAGGCACAGACAGAAAGTGAGTTTTGCTGATTTTTGCCTTTAAGAAGAGTAATACAGTTGAGCATTTCATGGGGCCATTTATATAGCTATTGTCCTACGGGTACTACATTGCTTAAAGAAATCCAAATTTTCTGGAGTCTTGACTAGTGTCCCTCAGAAGAGTGCAGATTAAGTTCATAAACCAAGCATCTCTTCCACTATAAATAAAATCAAATACCAGTTTGAATTTAATGTTCAAACATCAAGAATTTTGTTCATGAGACAACTTCCAAAACTGGAAAGTAACGTTCTTTATAAAGTATTACTTTACAAAATGTTTACAAGCAACACAGGGCTATTGTTAGGAACACTGGAGACACAAAATGCATCTGATAGGGGAAAATGTGAAGCTAAAGGGTATTGATGAAATCTGAAAATCCTCAGAATTCATGCAAGCACTGACCACCACAGTCCAAAGGATTTAGAAATATTTTCTAAATGGTAATATTAAAAAAAGAAGGAAGGAACGAAGGCAACGACAACCACAAAGAACTAGGCCTTCAACATTAATATCCTGCCAAGACACTACAACAGGATTTATTCTAGTTCTACTCCAACTTCTTTTAAAAGGAGAATTTAAAACAGCACTCCAGAAATTAGCCACATACAACGTACCGGCCCAGTGCCTGGGCTCCAGAACCAGTCTTCCCAGTTCATCTCTGGCTCTGCTATTTACTAGCGATTGGCCTTGGACAAGTCACTGAACCTCTCCGTGCCTCTGTTTCCCCCCTCAAATGGAGACAATAACTGAATCATCTCAGTGGATGGTTGCTAGTACTCTATGAATTTCTCCACATAAAACCTTAGCACAGTGCTTGAGATTTGGTTACGTGTCCTGTAACTGTCAGTGGTGGTGGTAATGATGGAGATACTGAAAAATCAGTGACACCAGAACACAAAGAGCACAGTAAAATGTCTGATGAGGTTGGCTTGAGCAACCAAAATGAAAATTCCAATCTTGGCGACAGCTAAAAACGCTCAGGAATTTTATTTACACCCAGTTTTTTTCCACTAGGTTTACTGGTTCCCAAATTCACATTTCCCCTGATCTGAGCTGCTCTCAGGCACCCAACACAAGACCAGACAAAAGAACAAATGCTTCTTTAAGGAGCTGCCTGAAAATAGCCCCCTGATAAAACCAAACCACAGTTGTATGCACATTTAACAAAAACATCAGCCAAGAACATGAGAGGCAAATTCTGTTAGTGAGAGCAGCGGTCCCTGATGGCCACTCACCCAAAGATAGAGCAGCAAAATGTGAAAGCAGGGACGCTGACATAGCACTGTCCTGGATCCTACCACATGGACTGGCCCCTCTCCACCAGCACAGCCTGGACTGATTTCTTCCAGCTCCGGCGCCACCACCCCACTTCCCCCTTTCTGCCCCCCTCCAAAGGCATATGAGGAAAGCCCAGAAAAAGTCTAGTGAAGACCACCATCAGCGGCTTGTTTTGAGCTACTTTCGATTCTGAGAACCGTGAAAGCTCTGGAATGGCTCGAACAATTTTATCTGACCCTGACAACCCTCTTAAGAGTGTCTATCCGATTTTCATTCCACTTGCCTATCACCTCCTCCTAATCGCTGACTTTATTCTCTCTCCCCCAGAAACGGCTTATCATGCTTAAGTAAACCAACATAAATAGAGTTTTTTTGACTAGCTGCAAAACTCCAATGCTTAACGGCCCACACTGCATTTCTGATCTAATCCTTCCTGCACACACCAGGATGCTCCCGGGAGAGGAAGGCCAGAGTTGATTTTGCTCTCTTCTATCAATGTCCTGAGTGTCCTTGGCCTATACTGGACACAGTATCTAAAGCAGACGCACATTTTCTCAGCATTTTCCTTGGCTATATTTAATTCCTTACATGTGGAGACACTGGGTTTTGTATATAATCACTGTTTCTTTCCTTAGTACATGTTCTATCTCCTGCAAGCAGGCAGCCAAGTGTTTAAAAGCTTTCTACTTTAAAGCACAACTCAACAGAAAAAGATGGGAGATACAGGAAAAGTAGGAATACTTATTTCAAACAAAAGCAGAATGTGGTTTAACTCAAACTGAGTTTCTGAATTATCCCAAAGCTGGCATGCAAAACCACATTGACAGCACAGAAAGCACTGCAAATAGCAATGTAATGAATGCACACAGCAAAGCAACGTGTACAGGAGAAGGCATTCTGCAGGATGGTCTCTACGGTATTAGAGCTGCAAGATAGTATATTCAAGGGGTTAGATTTTCTACATTCGGCCTGTATCTCAGATCTCAATTCATTATTCCATTTCTTTCCTTTTTTATTTAAAGAATATTTGAAATGATAAAGAACTATTTCATTCTCTTATATATTGATAAGAAATGTTATAACAGTGACCGAATAAGGTAAAGATTTATCCACTGCAAAAAATTAACATAATGGGTTAGTAATAGACCTACTTTCAGACAGTGTCAGAATTATTACTCCCTAATTCGGAGAAGCTGGACACATTCAAACCTTTTTGTTGCTGACAAATTATCCTCCAGACAAGCTAAGCACATCTCTGAAGCATGGAAACCAATCTCTGTCCAGTTCCGAAGGTCCCTGTACCACTGCTTGTTTCATGTTTCTGAAACATTTTGCTGTCGGTGATTTATTTCCCATCCATGTGGCCAGCCATTTGTTTATTCTATTGCATGCCATCTGTTTTTCAGTAGAGAGGTTTCAAGTTCTTCTCATTCCCTACCTCATATCCCACGGAAAACAATTTATAATAGACATAGATTTAAATCATTTGGATTCATGTGGAGCTGGTAACTCAAGCTGCCTTTCATTTATATGTGACAAATGTTTCAATGGGATTAGCAAATTGTGTCATTACAAGGTACTTAAGGAGACACAACACCTTTTTAAAAAAAAAAAAAGACAGATATGTTAACGGTTTCATTTGGGGTGTTTAACAGCAGTACAGAAGACTTTACTAAAGTTGTAGGAAATTGCCCCAAGAGACAATAAAGCCCCAAAGACAACTGACCACAAACCCTGTCCTTGTCTTTTATTCCTGAAAGTCAACAAGTACGTGTATCAGGATGTGGTCAGGTCTACAGTGAAGCATAAACATCAAGTTGCTTCACTTTTCAGGGGAAAGTTACCATTTAACCCACAGAGTGATAACCCTGTCTGCTCCTCACATTTCCGTGACATCCTCTAAGCCCTCCACCCATGTTCTAGCTTGTCTCTATTCTCACAAGCAATGGACCCCAGTCTTCCCCTAAGAAAAGTGTATGCCGCAAACTCCAGCTCAGCAGCCCCAATTGATTCCCATTCTTCAATCTGCTCTAAAGAACAGCCAACCACTCAGAGAAACAGCTTCTTGTGGAAACTACACAGATGACGTGTAAAGTGTTAATTACCATTTTTACAAGAATCCTTGCTGCTTTCATGGAGAGGGGGTATCTGATGACAGGCCCCAGCCGCTATCCACAGTTCATGGTTGACATCTGAGGGTTGAGAAGCGTCTGTCTTGAGGTCTACTTGACATTCACTAGTCCTTACCAAATCAGAATGAGATATGCTTGGTGGGTAAGTGGCATCCTGGTGGACATCTGGTGGCGTTGGTTTATTCAAAGGGTTCAGTGACATTTGCACTAAAGCTTCATTGATGAAGAATGAATTTTCGTGACATAAAGTTTCAGATTGATTAAATTCCATTACCTGTGCAACAAAAAACACAATAACTTCTTCAGCAATTTGTACCAGTTTTATAAAGTATTTATTCCTAATAGAATTTAGCAATCAAGACTTTAATGAGTATGGTAGAGGATATTAGCCTTGACTCCCTCCTCCCATCCTCTTTTAATAAGCCAGTACCCAAAACTTCCATTAACAAAACATAGCATATCTTAAAAGAGATACAAATCAAACAAAAAAACATGTGCACCAGTGTTCACTGTCATTAAAATGTTTCTAATTTAAGGGAATAGCATTTTCACTTTTGCTAAATAAAAGTTGAAAACATTAATGTATATGTAAGGTATTTGCAACAAATATAATTTAGCCAACTAGAAAGGAAAATAAGATGTAACACAGATCATTCTTATAAGCTTATCAACTTTTACAACTTTATATACTATCATGAAGTATCTGTGTGCACACAGTTCAGAAAACTAAACTCCTGGGACAAATGAAATTGTCAAGAGTGGTTCAAGTGGGTGTAAAACAAAACACGGAACTTTTTGAAAGGTTTTATTCTGCCTAAACATTAAACTACTCACATTAACTGCCACTGATGAAAAATGGATTTTGAATTTACTAGGACCTTGTGGCTCAGCTGGTAAAGAATCTGCCTGCAATGCAGGAGACCTGGGTTCGGAAGATCCCCTGGAGAAGAGAAAGGCTACCCACTCCATATTCTGGCCTGGAGAATTCCAAGGACTACAATCCATGGGGTCGCAAGGAGTCGGACACAACTGAGCAACTTTCACTTTAGGTCAAATTTACAAAAAGAGAATAAGCTTGGAATAATAGAATGGTAGTGTACTTGTTAAATTCAGTACCTGTGCACGTTAGTAGCTAATGATCCACTGAAAGGTAAATCTACAGAACTCTGAAGACCAGAGCACACACGTGTTCAGACATGAAACACACTCATGCCTAGGGAGACTCCAGGACAAAACTCGCCTCACTGGACAACTCGATTCTGTGTTTCTTCCCTTGGTATCAAGGGCATCTATCATGAGTACAATGAACCCATGATCCAGAAGCACCCAGACTTTTCAAATGTGCGTAGGTCAAGATGCACGCATATTGTCTCTGGAAGGTCCCAGCTCCTGCTCCCTACACACTGAGTAACTCTTGCGAGCTCTTACATGAGCAGCAAAAAGACAGACGTGTGTTCAAGGGCTCCAAAACCACCACTACTGAAGCCGTCTTACTCTGCTTCTGTGAGCACAGGAGCCCCGTACCTCCAGGGTTCCTGGAGAAAAAGCCGCGGGAAGGCTGCTCTGCCGCCCGTGCCTCCAGCGGCGCAGCAGGCTCTGCTGGGCCCGCATCCGCTCGCGCTCCCTCTCCACCAGGCGCTGGCCCTCGCGCAGCCGCTCCAGGCTCTGCTGGTAGTCCTGGAGCTGCTGGTCCAGCTCGCCCCGGCTCCGGAGCAGCAGCTCCTCCTGCGCCCGGCACTCCCTCTCGCGCTCCTGCAGCCGGCTGGCCCGGGCCTCCTGCTCGCGCTGCTGCTGGTCGCACCTGCGGAGCCAGCGCTGCTGGTCTTGCTGGAACTGAAGCTGCAGCTTGTGGGTGTCGGCCAGCTCCTCCCGCTGCTTCTCCAGGCTGCGGGACCTCTCCTGGTCCTGAAAGGGGCTGCCTCGGAGAGCCGGGCCCGGGGCCGGCCTCTCCTGCTGCCGGAGAACCAGCCTGTGGATCTCGATGTGGCTATCCTGAATGGTCAAGGCGGCCTGTCAGGGCAGAGGGCAAGAAAGCAAAGGGTCCCTGTTGGCCGCACCGTGAGTTGGCAGCACCTCTACACAAGAAAGTGTCACCGGATTATTCTCTCTGAACACTTCTCTCCTTGTTCTAGGTTACCTCCCGAGGCTGGCCCCAGCACTTCTGATAGGCTTGTCTGCATTTCCTTAGTGGTACAGCCTGAGATGTACACACAAAAGAAATAAAGCCCCAAAGCAGTATCCTCTCCCTCATTTGGAAATGTGGTTTGTTGCTGCTGTTGGATAATATTTAAGCAAGTGTTCTGAGTAAGAATTCAGTCCATAAATTCACAAGACTGCCTTTCTGTGTTATGCCACATTATCTTTCTGAGGTCTTGACAGTCAATAATTCAGGAGAATTTAAGCATCTATATAAATCTGGCAGTACCTTTTGAGTCTTCAACCAGAAATTACTTAAGCTATATGACATCTGTGAAGACATAAAAATCAACCATTTGGAAGCTTTGCTGCTAAGTAATCTTTTTTATAATAGCAGTTAATATCATATTTAGTAGATATACAAATGGTAAGGCTAGTCTCATTACTGTTATTTCTTTGTGTTATAGCAGGAAGGTCATGCACAAAACACTAAGCTGAAATTCATCTGTTTGACAGAATGCTAAAAGGAGGCTAGAATGATTAGGGGGACACAGATACTCTAAAACCCAGAGGAAATTACCAACCAAATTAAAAAAAATTTTTTTTTGGAGTTATGATATCTACCTATTAAAAGTTTGGCAATTTCACAGGAAATCCATCCAAAATGCCAACTTTTGGAAGGACTCCACAAAATAAAACAAAACAAAAAAATGTGAATGCCCTTGGAAGCTTTTATTTTCAAAAGTTCCCATTGAAAGCACAAAGAAACAGAGAAGGGACAAATTGAAAATAGCCACATACTGGGTATGTGTGTGTATTGTGCCTTGTTATGAGAAATTATTAGTCTCCAAGGGATAAATTCTCATTTTTCTTTCCTAAAAATTTAAAAAGCTATCCATGTAACAGATGCTAAGAAGATGGGGATTTGACTATTCTTTAAGTCAGCAGTTTCCTATACTTTTGAAGATTAAAGAATTAAAGTATACTTTAAATTAGTATTTGTTTTGGAACAAGACTCAAAAATGTATTCAGTGAGGTCTTTTGAAATGAAATGTTTCTAAATTTGAAAATCAATTAAAAATTGAAATTCACATGAATATTTCATTAATGTCTTTCAGTGGTTATTATAAAGAAAACAATGATACCATTGAAAATAGGTACTAATAACTTAGATCTTTAAATACGAAATAATAAGCCATTCAGGACTCTGCTGACCTGGCTAAAGCAAACTGTAGACTGTACATCACCAATTAACTCTAACAATTCCTAAGGGCATCAGCAGGGTAAAACAAATAAACAAAAAAATCCAATATTCTATATGCCAAAACTTCCATAGGCAATGATAACTCTCAGGTAAGGATTACAGTTGGACTAATTAAACACTAACATGAAGTATTTTTCATCTACTTAACATTTGGGATAAAACAGCTCTCTTCTGTAGCATAGGGGTGAAATTTGAAGACTGGATATTCATCTTCACATTTGAAGTTTATGTTTACATGTAAGACAGAGATCAGCACTCACTTTTCAAGCTTAGGGAAGTTCCCAATTCACTCTCTTTCTCTTTTTTTAAATTATACCAAAGTATAGTTGGTTTACAATGTTGTATTAGTCTCTGCTGTACACATATACTCAGTCTCTCTCAGCTTTGCTCTGCTGAAGTGTGTCCTTTCCTTTCTGTCTTGCCTATACCTAATCTCTAACTCTATTCTTCTAACATAGGGATCAACTTTCATTTTCATCTGATTCAAAAATGCTATGTAAAAAACTTTAATCATGCATAAGAGATTCAGCTTCAAAGGAGATGACTGTGCCATGAACAGAAATCTTTCAGAGCACATATCCTTAAGCCAGCTCAAAAGCTTTGGTTAAGAGAACGCACTATAGAGTTTGGTATTTGCTTCAACCTAATGTTGCAAAAACTAGGTCATTTAGGTCACCCAGCTTTTCTGAACCTTGAATCCATGGAGGGCTGCATTAAGGTTGAAAAGAACAGATAGAACCTTGTGAGTGTTCTCACCCAGCAAACAAGCTGGGACACTCAATGTTTCATTCTCCCAAAACTTAATGAACTGCATTCACACTATATTCCTTATCAGTTAAGACGTAGAAGAAAGAATATTTGTTTTACATGAGAAATTAATCTCTAAGAACATCTATCCCAGACCAGCATATCTAATATATGACATTAAAGGTATTCCCACTAAATCTTGAATAAGACAAGGGTGGCCACTGTTATTTACTATTTAATATTATTATGGCCACTATTAAGACATTTCAGAATTTCTAACCAAAGGAGTAAGAAAATAAAATTAATTTAATTACTGAAGAATAGCCATAATACCATTACTTTCAATTCTGAATACTCCAAAGAGTCAAAAAGAAAAAAAAATCCTGCTAAAACAAAAATTCAATGAGTTGACCTATTAAAAAAAATAAGTCAATACTTGAATTTATACCAGCAACCAATACTGGGGAAACATAATGAAAAAAAGAATATTCTGTTCACAATAGAAACAGTGACAAATATCTAGGAATAAACTTAGCAGAAAAAAAGTACCTATATGAAGACAATTACAGAGATTTCCAACAGAACATAAAAAAATAACATGTTCTCAGTCAAGAGAACCAATTATTGCCAAAGTGCCAATTTTCCCCAATTTAATTCATAAATATAGCAATATTTTAATTAAACTCTCTCAGTATAAGTTTAAGAAATTTTTCAGAGTGATTCAAAAACTTCTATGAAAGAACATTCAGATATTTAAAAGAGTGGTACTTATCTTAATAATCTTAACAGATGAGACAATGATACTAGACCAAGAATAGGCAAATGATCAATAGAACATCAAAGACATCTCGATGCAGTCAAAGTATTGACTCAATAACAAAATAGGAAATGTAGCATGACTATCTTTTCTGATGAAAACTTAGTATCAGACTTTATTTTCTTTTAATATTCAACAGATTTAAGATATGAAATCTAAATGACAATAAATCAGTGGGGGGAAAAGTTTAATTTCAGTAGTAACCAAAAAATGCAAATTAAGGTCATGAGCTACCTTGACTTATTTTCAAATTGAGGAGAAGTAGAGAGGGGTGCTAATTATTTTGACAATGTCTTTCAAAAACCTCAAAAACTGACTTCAGTAATTTATCCTAAGGACACACTCAGATATGTTCAAAGAGGTCAGTGTGCAAAGGTGTGTGCTATAGTATTATTAACAGAAAAGTATAAAATGTGTGTGTGTGTGTGTTAGCCACTTAGTGGTATCTGACTCTTCGTCAGACTCTTGAACTGCAGCCCGCCAGGCTCCTCTGTCCATGGGATTCTTCAGGTAAGAATACTAGAATGGGTTGCCATTCCCTTCTCCCTGACCCAGGGATTGAACGTGGACCTCCTGCATTGCAGGCAGATTCTTTGCCATCTGAGCCACCAGGGAAGCCATAAACTATGAGGAATGGATTAATTCCATAGACCTGAATGTTACATAACCATTAACAATTGTGCTGTAGAGACAACTGATGACACAGAAAGGCACATGCTCCGAGGGTACACATGCTTTTTAAAAACTGGAGGGATACATACCCCCAGACAACAGTAATTCTCTCCACAGAATCACAAGTCATTTTATTTACATGTATCAAGATTTTTCTATAAATCTTTCTATAAACATTCCTTTCACATCATTTAAAAATATTTTTTAACTCTCAAATTAAGCAGTTGGATGTCTTCAGCCTTTCTTGTGCGGGACTTAAGGGCTCATCCAGCCCCAGAGCCCTCATTTTTAGGGTGCCTGCCTTGCCTGGACAGGCAGGGAGCCATCTGATGGTAGACTCTGCGGACCACTTGCCCTTGTGGGCCCAGTCTTCATCACAGTGCCTGGCCCAGGGAGGGTACTCGGTAAACGCTGGGTGGATGAACCAAGGAAACAATGGAAGAGCATGTGAATTATTTGACTGCCCCAAAGGCCTCAGGCCACATGTGGAAGTGAAAAGAGTTTAGGTGTGAATTTAAGTTTTCACCAGAAAATGTGAAGTCATACTACACTCACTTAAGAGTTTCATTGCAAACTTCCAGCCAGATCATATTCAATATTTTTTAAAGATATGAACTGTTTTATGGTTTCAGAGAAGAATGGTATATAAACTACAGTAATGGTGATGCCTCGTGATTACAAAACCAGGTGAAGCTCAAAGCATCAGCAGAGTTACACTTGGGTGGGGGTGGAGGGTTTGTATTCTTTTAAGATCATTCATTACTCTCAAATGTTCTAAATTTTAAAGCCTGGGACTCATCAAATAAAGTGAATTGCATGAGGGAAAACATTCACAGGGTCAAAGCATAGTTACCTGAAGGCTATATAAGAGACGAGTTAGATTCTGTATCGCTTGTATAATCTGAAAAATAAGATTCTGAGTGTCAAATTTTGGAAAAAAGCATTCATTATGCACAAAGACAGGATGGTGATATATTAAAGGTATGCAGAGCTCACCTCTGACTGCAAAGAACCTGGGAAACTTCTATATTCCACCTAAAATACATAAAAACATAAAGAAAATGAACACTCACTCCACTCTTAAAAGGCTGCCCTGCAGTGTTCCACAGGCTATGACCTCAGGGAAATCACTGCTCTCTCTCTCAAACTCTTCCCTAGTGACTGTTTCCTCCCAGAAACCCAAGCCTACAGAATTAAACCACCTGAAGAGAGAGCGCCCCTCTGGGCAGCCTTGGTATCCGCTGCACGGCCACCTCCTTGCGGATCCACTCACCCCTCCCTTAAGACACCCAGGGAAGATGCTGGGGGAGCGCTGCAGCCTCAGAGTGACCACATGTACCTCAGGCAAAACGTGTTTGCTGTAAATGGTGCTCTCCGCACCCAAGCTAGTCTCTCGGGCCAGGCTTGCATCCTGGAGGCGAGATTCGGAAACTACAGGTCATCATGTCCAGTCTCTAACTCACTTTGAGATTTGGGAAGTCATAATTGCCGCTGATTGGGAGGAGAAACCAGACTCAGAGGCAGCCCATGGGACAGCACTCAGCCAGCCGGCATCCTCCTGCTGAGAGCTCCCGGGGCCCATGCGTGGGCACCGAGGAGATGCCCTGGCAGCAGAGGCCTTGAATGAGGCCACAGGAGACCGTGTGCTCCTTGGCGGTGGGGGTGGGGGGTGCATCTCTGCCTTATCCCCTGCATCTCCACTGTACACATCGCGCGTACTTATCCCCTGCATCTCCACTGTACACATCGCGCGTACCCGCGCATAGTGAGGGTTCCGGTTTTCAGAATGCAACATCTGTCTGCTTACTCTTTTCTCCCGTTAGGATGCAAGCCAACGAGTAGCAAGATTTCATCTGTGTATTCAGGGCTGTGTCTGCAAAGCTAAGAAGGCTGCTTGGCATGTAATGGACACACACGCGCCATACTACAGACAAAGAGTGAGCAGCCACTGTATCCTCCACACATCACACTCTGGGGTCCTCAGGGGGCTGCCTTCCAAGGGGCTGCAGCCTCTTGTGCACCGCTTGTGGTCTTGTCTGAGCAGCTTTAAATCAAACCTCAAGGAACAGTTCTCGGTAACCTGAACCTTGTTAAATTCAATTAGTTCAGGCTGATGAGGCCACTGAGCTAGCCTGGCCTTTTCTCCCTACCCCCCGACTCGCCACCCATGAAAGCTTTTACTACCAAGCAGCATCTCGAACAGGGGAAGGACAAATGATGGGAAAGGAGATGAGGCTTAGTCGTCAGAGCTGTGCCCCACCCTCGGGAAGACAACAAGAGCTGAGAACTCCCCTTCCCACAGTGAATGGTGGCGTTCTGGCCACTCTTCCGGTTTTGTCCCTGCTCTACACTCCACTGCGTTTGCAAGGAGAAGATTGTATGGGACATAATTTTTATACTCTATAAAAATTAGAAACACAGAAATGAGTTGGATTATGCCGTATGAAGTCTCTTATTCCCGAGATCTGGAAGTCTGATAGGAGACAGGAATTTTGAAATGTCATCTTTCTGATGGAGTTGGCCGCCACCTTGTGGGGACTGGGCATAGCTGCATTCGGTGCTTTGCTGCTGCTGCGGCTGCTGCTGCTAAGTCACTGCAGTGGCGTCCAACTCTGTGCGGCCTTACACAGGGGATATTTTGACATTTGGGTTACAACTCTGAAATTCTGCAAAATTTTTTCAGAAATGCTTCCTTTTAAACCTTCCCATATTAAGAAAGATAATTACAAAACAGCCATCATATACTTCTTTAAAGTGTGATTTCAAATGACTCTGCTCTGTAGGTCAATTCATTTCTCAAAATGCCTTATTAATGGCAACATTTTCCAGCTAGGTTCATCCAAAGAGGAACCTGGACACGTCGTCTCTTACCTGGGACTGAATCATGGAAGGGGAAGACTTTAGGGGTGGAAGCCACCTCAGCTTTCCATTCAAAACTAATCAGCCCTTCCCCTACTTCCCTCCTCTAATAACAAAAAAAGCAGCTGAAAACTACAGACTTGAAAGTGAAGTTTGCCCTGAAAAGAGTGGAAGAGCAGGAATGTTTTAAGATGAAAGAATTTAGGAAGCTTACAATCAGAATAAGTTGAGTGAAATCTAATGACTATATTCATTTTGGCCTATGAAGTTTGAAAAACAGTAAATCACAGCCATCTTTTCTATGGCTCTTAAAATATCTTTGATTTCTCAGTCCTATGTAATATCCACAAAAATATCTATGAAATACAAAATGTTACATAAATAAAGATCTGACAGATGTCATTTTCCCACAGTAACACACTGTGGTATCTGTAATGTACCTAATTCAATTTTAGATAAAGTAACTCTTGAGCCCAGATAACCCTGCGAAGGCACACTAGCCACCTCCCGGAATCACATTCTTATTCCCCATCTCTCTCCAACATCTCAGTTTCATTTACTGTTAGTAGAAAATTTCATTTTAAAAGAGTGTGTCGTAACCTACATGTATAGTACTCACAAAGAAAAGGTGATGCCACAAAGCAAAAATTGATTAGGCTAACTACAAGACTATCAAAAAGGCAGGTGACAATAAGAGTGGTGACAGGAAAACAATCAGAAACAAGAGGAAGGTAAAAGAAAGTGAGGAAGCCAGGATATTCCAAAGTCAGAAGTATTTCTGCCACTTTGGCGTCACCTGGTTGCATAAGGGCCTGCAAGCCCAGAACCACCTCTCAGCCAAGAGGTGCTAAATGTCGTGGGTGAAAAGCTGGAGGTTTGCAGGGCAGAAAGTGAGACCAGAAGCAAGAGCGCAGACACACAAATAAACATTTGAGTTTTCGATTTTTTTAATAACTTTTCATTTGTTTCTTGGTTTACACCTACACGATATCAGAAAAGCAAGAACATTTTCAGAAAAAAGGTAGGAAATTTAAGTACGAATACTGAAATTGAGAACAATGCAGGAAAACACTTGCAGACTATTCACTGACAAGGACAGACCAGGAGCTGAGGTTGTTTTATTACACAAAGTAACCGGCGCCATTTACTAACAAGTCAGTTCACAATACCTTCTCCCCCGCATCAGACACCGCCAGGTCGGTTCCCACACCCTGGGTCCCGGCATCCACATCCCAACAGCCTCTTCCTCCTGTCCCTTCTGTGACTAGTGCTGGAAGCACATTGTTGAGACAGAAACAAAAAGGACATCATCAAACATCAGCCAGCGGACGGGATCCTTGGTACACAGCTGACACGTATTCCAAGATAAGAAACATCGCAACGTCACATGTACAGAACATTCTTCCACGAGGTGCTACAACAGAGCGACAAAGTGCAGAGTCCCTGCCCCCAGGGAGCTTACACACTAGTAGGCGCCACACTGACCCATGGCATCCAGCTTTTCACTTTTCTTTCTTTCTGGCAGAGAGATGTCTGTGTGATGTCTGTGGTACCAAGAGGGTAGGACTCTGCATCTCACACTCACTTAATGGGAAAAGAGGCCTGGGGAGGGTCAAATAAAAACAGGCACAGCAGAAGAAAAGCAAAGGCTGCCTGACCACGTCTAAGGAGACAGGTCTGGGAAGCCTCCCTCAGGGCGGGTACAAGAGCAGCAGACCATAAGCAAGGGAGGGAGGCATCCAAAGGGCGGAGTAATACATCTTTCTAAGCAGGTGAAGATGGCAAAAACTGTATGAGCTCAGATTCATGAAACTGAGAAGCTGTCCTTATCTCCAAACAACCTACTAGTAATATTTTCAATACTTTCCAAGTGTGTTTCTTCCCTTACAATTCTTGCTTATGCTCTAAATTCACAAACACTGTAATTACTACACACTTAATGTATGAAAACACAGAAATATTTTTAGCCCAGAAATATGTTTAAGGACCAAACAGATTGCACTCCATCCATTAAATCTCCAATGGTGGGATTTTATTTATTTATTTATCCACACATGTGAACTCAGTTAAAATTTATACCTTGTTCATCTTGCACAGATTAAAACTAGACTTTCCAAAGCCCTTTCCCACACAGAATTTCACTGGAACCCTGCCCAATCAGGACCCGGTGAAATAAATATTCGTTTGTGACACTCTTTATCATTTTTTCCCTTGGTACTATCTTGGAACTTTATTTCTGATGAAGGAAATACTTTTTCCTTTATTTAAATTAATTAAAAAATACTTAGATCTCTGGAAAATGAGAGTCCTCTATGATTCCAAAGGCCTCTTTTATTACAAAAAAAGCTTTTGTTTAAGCAGAAACTGCTTCAAATTATATCAGCTAAAATTTAAGTTCATTTTGCCCAAGCTGGTCAATGCTTCCTCTATAGTGAAGGGACACTTTATAGAGATTTTTATGGCACTCAAAAATGGTTCAACTCTTGGATATTATTCCTAACTGTCAGAGGGATGCCAAAAGAATTAACCATTCTCTCTCTTGTCCCCCTCATAGACATGAGACCACAAGATAGGGGAAAGCTGATGGTGAGCCAGATGAAGGCAAGAAGAGTGGAATGGACCAGGTCCCTCTGCTCCCGTATTCTCTTTCAGAACTGACAAGAGGGTCTTCATAATTTCACAGGAAGTAGATTTACCTGTCTACCTGATCAGGTATATTGAGGACTGAAAACAGAGGGTCTTGGCTTGGTCTGTAATCTTAGACTGACATGGGCCTGACTTACAAGGACCCAGTCCTCGAAGCCTAGCAGAGGACTAACTCACCCACTTATAGACTTTTGTTTAGGAAAGTGTTCTTCACCCTCATCAACTCTATAAAGAGCATCAAACTCTGGTAGCACCGTGTTCCAGTCCAGCCCCAGCACTGAACACCAACCTGCCCCTCCTCTACAGGAACCCTGACATCAGGCCACTGTGAGCAGGCTCTGGATGGTCCTAGCAGATGTCAGGGGAGATGAGGGTACAGACAGGGAGAGTCTTCACGGCCCGGTCTGATGGGAGGTAGGTGCGGCCTGTGCTTGGAGCAGCTGCTGAAGCTGAGTGGAGCCTCTCCAGCTGTCCCTGGGCTGAGGCTGAAAGCGGCAGATCCCTACTCGTATTTTTAGCTAGAACTTCCTCAATGGCATAATGAGGTTCTTCTTTAAAAAAGGAAATCACCCGGGGCAGTACAATTCCCCTGACGAATCTGGGCTGTGTCGAAATGAAAAACATATGTGCATATTCTGAAAATAGAAACCCAGGATTAGATAAAGTAGAACCCAAGAGGGGAAAATAATTATTGGTGCTAGTTTTAAAAAATGTATAAAACTTTAAAACTGGACTGCTTCCATTCATCTCTTAATTAACCAAGGGATGCTGTTAAAGAAATTCTAAGGCAATTTAATCCCCCAATCTCTAGCTACTAAAAGACATCTTATCTTGAGCATAGAAGACCTGGTGGAAATAAGGTTTTTAATCACCAGGATATAATGAAAACTATGTGCTTCTATCTCAAAAACATCTAGAGAACTAAATATTTAGCTTACAACTACACATATGATTAGGTTTTGAGAAATTACTGAAATCAACTTACTACATTCTATTTTTCTGTATTTAAAGTCTGCTGAAACACTGCTTAATAAATGAATTCCGACCTCAAAGTATATAACAACATTGATCAAGAATCTTTTGGTAATTCTGCCTTTAACCAAAACACTAAATGTCGTGTGTGTGTGTGTGTGTGTGTGTGTGTGTGTGCATGCGTGTGTGTGCAGGCACGCATTAGATTCTAGTTTTATGAGTTTGATTTTCTCAGTTGACCACATGAGATGAAGGTACAGGACTTACTCTTTAATGAACTGCAGGGACCCTTTTCCAAAAAACCCCAAAATGCAAAAGCTCTTGCGAGACTGCATTCAGTTAAGTCACAGCCAACACAAGGCAGGGTAGGGTTGGGGGAAGGTCACTGCTTGCCTGGGTAACCTACAACTAGGCAGCATAACCTAAAACTATTCTTTAAGTCCTTGTCCTTGGAACACCAGTGTCGTTATTTTAGGTAAAGTAGGCTAGCGTATTTATTCTCAGATTTTTTTCCTAAAGAATATACTCAGTGTCCTCCAAATCAGGGCAAAGTTGTTGCCTTCATTTTATGTGCCCACTCTATGCTCCGGGGACTGTGCCCAGACTCACTGCAAAGGTCACACACTTACAAGCAGTAGGCAATCCTGGTGCGTCCTGAGAATTGAGCACGTCCGGCAAAGCAGGTTCTCCACAACCTTCCTCAGGGGATTGGCACGCATCGCTCATCTGGGAAGCCTTCACTGCCACTTGCAGACTCTCAGCTAAGGAGGAGGAAGAAAACAAAAGTCAATTTAAAATACACACACACACACACACACATTTTTTCTTTAGTTCAGGGGTTAGCAAACTGTATCTTACCTGTGTCTGGTTTTATATGGCCCAGGAGCTAAAAATGACTTTTACCTTTTTTTACAGTTGTATTAAAATACACATCCATGCACAAAGAAGACCATGTTCCCAAAAAACTGTACATGGCCTACAGAGCCTAAAATACTTACTATCTGGCCCTTTACAGAAAAAGTTTACCAACCTGAAATCTAGACCAACACTTTAAGTATCATTTTATGATACAGGATTAATTCAATTTAAAAAAACTCACAATATAAAAATAATTCAAATGCAACTTTCAGTAAAATAGTATGCTTTTAAAAAAACTTCCTATAATTCAGTTAATTTAAATATAATACCAGGCATTAGGATTTTCAACCTTGCTACTCAGAAATATTAGTTATTCTTCAAAAGAGAATTTCCCCAAACATGCCTTAAATAAAATACAGGTTCCCAATCCTTACCCTCAACATACTGGATCAAATTATCCAGAGAAGTTGAATTTTAAAGAGCACCAAAGGCTACTCTTGAGATCTGGTAAGACTGGGAAACACCACGAGAAAGTCAAGTTTTTAATGACAATGAAAAGTTTGCAATTAGCATGTAGAATAGTATAACTCTGAGGACTCTACAAATATTTCTAAAACACTCTGTCCAGTGATTTAATTTAGCAGCTACTCATTGAGCACCTACTCTGTTTGGGGGCCACTGGGCATCTGCTAACTAAAAAGGTGAGTTTGCAGAGGAGCAAAGAGACACATATAACTTACTCTATTGTAGGGCAATGCACATCAGCTCCAAGTTCTACCATCCAGGTATCAAAGCACCACAGAATGCCCAGCAGCACAGGCTAAAACTGCGAGCAGGTAACTTGCGTGATAAAGACATCATCAAGGATAATGAGAGGGCCCCTGGCTCAAGTCAATCCAGCCTTTTGGCTTTATTTCTAAAACCTCTCTTGTCTCTACCCACTTCTCCCTACTTGCATTGCCAACAGTCCTGGTCTAAACCAAGGCCTCAGACTCTCTAAATGTAACCGCTTCTTAACAGTCTCCAGGCAAACTACTCTCCTACTGATCTTGTTTTCCATTCATCAACCCTCATTCTTTTCAAGACATAAATAAGATCATGCTACACCCATGATTAAAAGCTTCCAACAGCTAACTTTCCATTGGTTTTGGAATAAAATCTCTCTCTCTCTCTCTCTCCCTCTTTCTTTAACCACAGTCTACAAATCTCTGGTCCCTGCCCACCCATAGCACAGTCTCCTCTGCCTCCTGCCACCTGGCCTTCCTTCCGTCATTGAACATGCTGAGCTCATTCCCGATGTAGGGGCTACAAACTCACATTCTCTCAGCCCAGGAATTGTCTCCCCCTAGGTCTCCAGACAGTTGGCTTCTCATCAGTCAATTCTCACCTCAAAACATAACCTCAGAGCAGTCTTCCCTGACCTCTCTACAGTAAAGCCTTCCCCTCATCCAATCCCATTATCTTATTTTCTTGTGGCTTTCTGAAATTACCTTGTTTCTTTGTGTATTGTTTATTAGAGATTTTTATGAAAGCATTATCTTTGCTTAGTTGGCACCAACACTGGTTCATTTCAGTTCAGTACTCAGTCGAGTCCTACTCTCTGCGACCCCATGGACTGCAGCACGCCAGACTTCCCTGTCCATCACCAACTCCTGGAGCTTGCTCAAACTCATGTCCATAGTCAGTGATGCCATTCAACCATCTCATCCCCTGACATCCCCTTCTCCTCCGGCCCTCAATCTTTCCTGGCATCAGGGTCTTTTCCAAAGAGTCAGTTCTTCACATCAGATGGCCAAAGTATTGGAGTTTCAGCTTCAGCATCAGTCCTTCCAATGAATATTCAGGACTGATTTCCTTTAAGACTGACTGGTTTGATCTCCCTGCAGTCCAAGGGACACTCTAGAGTCTTCTCTAAAACCACAGTTCAAAAGCATGAAGTCTTCAGCACTCAGCTTTCTTTATAGTCCAACCCTCACATCCATACATGGAGAAGGCGATGGCACCCCACTCCAGTACTCTTGCCTGGAAAATCCCATGGACAGAGGAGCCTGGTAGGCTGCAGTCCATGGAGTTGCTAGGAGTTGGACACGACTGAATCGACTTAGCAGCAGCAGCAGCACACCCATACATGACTACTGGAAAAACCATAGCTTTGACTAGATGGACCTTTGTTGGCAAAGTAATGTCTCTGCTTTTTAATATGCTGTCTAGGTTGGTCATAGCTTTTCTTCCAAGGAGCAAGTGTCTTTTAATTGCATGCCTGCAGTCACCATCTGCAGTTATTTTGGAGTCTAAAAAAACAGTCTGTCAATTTCCACTGTTTCCCCCTCTATTTGCCATGAAGTGATAGGACCAGATGCCATGGTCTTAGTTTTCTGAATGTTGAGTTTTAAGCCAGCTTTTCACTTTCCTCTTTCACTTTCATCAAGAGGATCTTTAGGTCCTCTTCACTTTCTGCTATAACGGTGGTGTCATCTGCATATCTGAGGTTATTGATGTTTTTCCCGGCAATCTTGATTCCAGCTTGTGCTTCATCCTGCCCAGCATTTTGCATGATGTACTATGCATATAAATTACAAAAGCAGGGTGACAATATACAGCCTTGACGTACTCCTTTCCCAATCTGGAACCAGTCTGTTGTTCCATGTCCAGTTCTAATTACTGCTTCTTGACCAGCATACAGATTTCTCAGGAGGCAGGTAAGGTGATCTGGTATGCACATGGTAGGTGGATGCTTAATAAATATCTGATGAGTATATGAGTGAGAGATTCTCCATCCACTTTAGATCACCTCTATGCCCTCCTCAGGCTTTCCAGGTAGCTCAGCTGGTAAAGAATCTGTCTGCAATGCAGGAGATGATGGTTTGATTCCTGGGTCGGGAAGTTCCCCTGGAGAACGGATAGTGGAGAATCCAGTGGAGAATCCCCACTGCAATACTCTTGGGCTTCCCTAGTGGCTCAGACACTACAGAATATACCTGCAATGCAGGAGACCTGGGTTCGATCCCTTGGTTGGGAAGATACCCTGGAAAATGGCATGGCAACCCACTCCAGTATTCTATGTTTTTTTCCACTCCAGTATTTTTTCCTAGAGAATCCCCAGAGACAGAGGAGCCTGGTGGGCTACAGTCCATAGGGTCACACATGACTGAGTGACTAAGCACACATGCTGTCCTTAAGAGCTCAGTTTCCTCAACTGTGAAACAGATGCAACAGATTCCATGATTTCTAAATCCTCTTCCAGAGGTAGTGTTCTGAGATTTCTAAGACAGAACTTACCAAATGTTTTCTGCAAACAATCAGAGAGTAAATATTTTAGGTTTTGTGGGCCTACTACAACTATTCAGTTGCCTGTTGCAACTATTCATCTTTGCCATTGTAGCAAGAAAACTGCCACAGACAACAGGAAACAAATGGGTGTGCCTGTGTTCCAACCGAACTATCGCTATAAAAACACGTGGTGGGAGGTGGGACACTTTTAGTCCACGGTCTGTAATTTATCAACCTGTATGCTGAATGACAGCATCCCCTGCCGCTCTCAGGTGACGGCTTTTTCACCTCCCAAGCCCTCTGTCCCTAATGTCACTTCCAGTCTATTAGCCCTATTCCCTCCCTAAACCTGTTTTTCCTTTGAAGTTCACACCACCAGATTACACCACTTACTGGACTTCTTGGTTGTCATTCATCTACAGATTCCTCAAACAACATGGCACCTGGTATAAGTCCTCTCATCTCCTCCAAAGCTACTCCTGTCAAAATTCTCTGTCATTGCAACTCCATGAACATAGTCCTCCAACACTCTGGCCTCTCATCTCCCTAACTTTCCCCTCTGTTGACCTCATCCTCCACTCTACTGCAGCCAGAAACTCCCATAGTTATGCCCTAGACTCTGTTATTCTCCACACCACACTCAGAGGGCGCCTTTAAAAACACAAATCAAGACATTCCTCTACTCAAAACTCTGTACTGCTTCCCATGTCACTCACAATGAAATTCAAAGTACCTAACCTTGATCTCATCTAGGTAACCCAAGTCCTAGGTATTCTAACTCATCTCCTGCCACTCTCCACCCCTATTTTACTCCTCCTGCACTGTCCCCTTTGCTGTTCCTCAAACAAGCTTGGTGCCCGCCTGCCTCAGGGCCTTTGCACCTGCAGTTCTCCAATCTGGAACACTCTTTCTCCAGTTGTCTACTTTGCTTTGTCACTTCCTTCTTGTCTGCTCACATATCACCATATCAAAGAGCCCTTCCCTGGTTATCCTATCAAAAATAGAACCTCCCTAACCCCATCACTCTCTACTCCCCTTATCCTTATTTTCCTTCATAGCACTTGAACCAAACTGACATTTTTTTAAAAATATATTTTGCTGTTTCTGGAATCACGAAGGAGTCTGTTTCTAAATAATAAGGTTTTATTCTGCTGTATCTTCAGCTCCAAGACCACAACACATGGCACATAGTAGCTGCTTCATAAACATTTTCTGAGTCTGTTGAGAAAAACCCTTTTGGAAGCAACTTACCCTCTTTCAGTGCTGCAGCCAGTAATGAGGCTGCCTGGGGAGGCTCTCCAGGGTCTGGTCTAATGAGGAGGTGGGGTTCCAGATGGACATCCTCAAATCCACTCAGTTCTCCAAGTTTTGCATAGATATGCAGCTTCTCTTCCAAATATGTGCAAATTTGTTGATCTTGGTTACTGAGTATTTCTAAGAAATAGTATTTATCATTGAAAATTATCACATGAATACAACAAATGAAAACCCAAGTTCTAAGACAAAAATATTGCTAATTAGCAAGCCGGAGGGTTGAACAGGTCAAGTACAAGTCGTTGGGTGGGACAAACATAGATTCAAATCCTAACTCTCTATTTGGTGACTGCAGCTTCCAGCTGATGATTAAACATCTTCCACTGTCTCTTCTGTAAATTTGTTGTACTCAATAAATGTTCATTTCCTTTCCAATTCCCCTAATTCCAAAAAACCTTGCAAAGCCACTCTTTGTTTATTCAGGCTGTTTTCTATTAAGACTAAACATGAAGCTCAGGAATGAAAATTGAGGCGGCACTGTCCATGATGAGCGCTTCCCACAAGGGAAAACAATGCAAGGGCTGGAATGCCCGGCCTTCAGCCAGTCCTGGTCAAAACCAAACACACCGGCTTACGTTTTTGGTTTCTCAACATCCAATTTCTTTAACCATCTTCACATGCATCATCTTCCTCTAATTTCAGCATGTCACAGAATTCTTAGAGCTTAAAGGGACCATAACCAGCAGCGAGTCCAGGGCCTCTCAGTCTGCCTCAGAATCATCAGAGAGGAGTTTAAAATACTGGCTTGTACAGCCCATTGCCCTCAAATTCTGGGTGAGTTGGCTGAGGGTGAAGTCCAGGCATCAGAATTTTTAAAGAGCTCCGCAAGTGATTCTAACACTCAGTGAGAAGTGAGAATCACTGAGCTCATTTAATTTCCTTACTTCACAGATTTGGAAAACAACGACCAGGGCTACTGTGGTCCTTGTCCAAAGTCAATCAGTCGTGGCCTAACAGTGCTGGGATCTAAAATCAAAGCACTAGACAACAGGGTTTCCCTGGTGGCTCAGTGGTGAAGACTCCACCTACCGATGCAGGAGACACGGGTTCAATCCCCGGTCCAAGAGGAGCCCACACACGATGGAGCAACTAAACCCATGCGCCACCACGCCCGAGCCTGCCCTCGAGAGCCCCTGCTCTGCAACCAGAGGAGCCACTGCCATGGCTTCTCTCCACCCAGGAATCTGTCCGTGAGATTAAAACCCAAACACCACAACTAGAGAGCAACAGAGGCCCAGCACAGCCAAAAATAAATTAATTATAATTTAAAAACACTAGACAACAGCTCCCACGCCCATCTGCACCCTACTGCCCACAGCTACTGTCGTGTTACATGCAGAATTTTAAACACATATATATTTTAATCACTAAGGAGGGAGAGGCAGGGAGCCATTTTATTTGAGCAGTTCTAGTGTCAATATATGGGGAAGGCGATGGCGCCCCACTCCAGTCCTCTTGCCTGGAAAATCCCACGGATGGAGGAGCCTGGTGGGCTGCAGTCCATGGGGTCGCTAAGAGTCAGACACGACTGAGCGACTTAGCAGCTGCAGCAGCAGTGCCAATATATATTAATATATATACTTTTTTGAGAGCAATCAGGGTGGGTCTTGGGTGCACAAAATTAATTATTTAGTCCTGAACTCCTATTCATGCCCCCTGGGCTTTCCCAGTCTCCAATGAGAACCCCGTGACCAGGGAAGCAGAGATCCCTGCACCATACCTTGACACTGCTGAATCTTCGCCACTCTGGCTTCAGCTTTCCTCCTCTCATCATCAGACTCACTTGTCCTTCCCCCTTCTTCTTCTGGGCAACTTTAAAAGACAACAGTCAAGAGAGACAACTGAAACCATACCCAAGTATCTTTACGTTTGTTACAAAGACATGGGAACTTGGCAGAAGAATTATTCAGAAAAGAAAAATTCGGCATAAAGAGAATTCATCATGCCCCCTGGCCAAGAGATTTGGTTTTCTTGAGTACATAATGGAGCTTGCATAGTGTAAGAGAGCTTTCAAAGTGAGCAGCTTAGGATGATTCAAATATTCCAACAAACACACACATACACAAACATATACACACACAATACCAATGCCAAGAGTAGGTACAATTAAAAGAATACTTTTTGCTTTCTACTGCATTTGGGTGCTTCCATTCTCAATGAGGGTAAGAGTAAAGAGACTAGATGGGGATGGAGGTAGGGTGTCATGTTGGGTAGAGTGCAGTGGAGGTGGAGGTGGAGGAATTTTATACAACATCTTTCAAGATCTAATCAAATTACCATTAAGAATGATCACCCTCACACCCCCATTTATAAAACTGGTCATAGCACCAGCAATGAGTGGTAAGCTGATACAGATCCACTAATCTAAAAATGTTTATTGAATGATTCTTCCGAATTATGGACACAGAAAAACAGAAGACATGGTCCCTGCCCTCAAGGAGCTTCCAATCTAATAATCAAACATATATACATAAATAAGATAATAGCTACAAGGCAGTAGCAGATATCAAGCATCAAATAAATAAATGCTTTGGGAGCAGGTATTAAGGAATTTCAGGTTAGGAAGAGACCAGTGGAACTGAGGAGGTCTTCATGAAGATGCTGGGTCACAGCTGTACCAAGATGGGCAGGAGTCACACAGGCAGAGGGAGATGTGGCGTTACATGCAGGGAGGTGTGGAGAACAAAGATGCAGATGAGGGGCTATGGCAGGCGGGAGCAGGGGGCAGGGAGCAGACCCTTCTATCTGAGGCTGAGCTTTCATGCAGGGGAGACATGGTTAGATTATTTTCCCCGATAGAACAAGTCTATTCTTGCAATAGAAGGACAGAAGGAAGTGGTACCTTTCCACTGCCTGTTGGATCCGTCTCATCCAGGTATTTCTTTCCTCCTTGGAGTTGGTATGGATTTCATACATCTCGGGACCAGCAGATGAAGCGCTGATCAAAAACATTCCTCTCTCCTCATTCGCAACTTCCCTAGCAATGAGCTTCTGAAGGGAAATAACTGAAGGCTTCTGATCCTACAGAAAACAGGATGAGGTGCAGATGAAACAGTATGCTACCTAAAGGAAGGGTCTCACAAAACACAGCGGCCAAGAAAAGTGACGGTATTAGGCAAATATCTCACTGCAACCTTTCCGGAAGAGCTGCGGAAGGGGGTAAGATCTCCAATCAAAAGGGTATGGTGAAGAGCAGATGGAAAAAGAGAGTGCAGGAGAATGTCCTTAGGAATTGGTGATTTTAAAAGATATCATTTAAAAAGAACAATCAGAGCAATAAGGAAAAAATATCAGAAAAGACTGTAGTGAAGGATAGAGAGACTTTTCTAGAAGGGCATGGAAACAGTGTATCAAATATTATGAATAGATTAAGAGGTTTGAAGACCTAAAGTGACCCTTGGATTTGGCACTTACAGAACCCCAAGCACCAAAGAGAAATCTATTAAAATGAAAGGTAAGCAAGGAGAGGCAAGACCTCAGATTCTCCAGGACCAATGTCTCCTGCTATCACAGGACCAAGCACAGAGGCTCACTCCCACCTGCAAATGCCTCTTGTTCTCACCAACCAGATAGGTGAGCTCTTGGTGAGCAGAAGTGGGTCTAATTCATCTTCAAATACCTAACACATTTTTTTGAATAAAGAAGGCAACTCAGTAAATGTTTGTTGAATTCTATTTGGCATAATTCCATCAGACAAATAGGAATAAAGTCTAAAATTTGGCTGATTCAATCACTTTCCTATCAACATTTACTGCGATCCTTCAGTGCATCCTTCTAAGCACTGGGGATTCAAAGATGAATAAAAACCATGGATAAAGCTAATTTTGGTAGGTAACCTATAGTTGAACAAATGGCCAAAAGAATGCCTGCACAATGAACAGTCTGGGGGCTAAATATGAAGAACCGTCTTTGGTTTGTGGCTTCCACCACTGTTTACAGAGCTGCCTGCAGCACGCAGCTTTGCTTCTGCCTCAGGAACCAAGAGACGCCTTTGGCCAGAACACGCCGCTCCAGCCCTCCCTGCTGACTCAGTGCTTTGCCTGTTTTCCCAGCATCACCCAGCGTCACCACGTCTGAAGTTGTGTGCAAGGGTATGACCAGAGGATCACTTCACTTTATCTTCATCCAGTTCTTAAGAGTAGCAAACACAGAAACCAACCCACCATGGGACAAACCATTGGTCTACTCAGTCTTGAGTGCCGCCTCTGCTCATGGAAGTCAAAGCTGCTTTGTGTCAAAGCTGCTTTGTGCCAAAGCGTTTGGAATGCTGCCTTTTCTAATTAGGAAGCACCTGTGAGCATGTTTCATATCCCTTACTCGATTAAGGGTCTACTATACAAGACCTTATCTACTTTCCTTCTTGCAATGCTGTTTCAGCTTCTTCAGCTTACAAGGTCAGCAACCTCTGTGCATAAAGAGGCAGAGGCAGAGTAGGTTTGAATACACACATACACACATATATAATTTGAACTAGTAGTTCAGTGTTGCAGTAGAGGAGGTAGTGGGGTCAGATATTTTAAAAATGAAAAACAGGTCAGTGGACAGAAAGTAGCTTCCATTTAACCACCATAGACCAGGAGGCATCAGGGGCAGGACCATGGTTACTCATATGACCCACACAGGGACACTAGGGATGATCAAGAATTCAAATTAAATCTCTAGGAATGGAGGTAACCTGGCTACTTTGGAGACGGATGTCAAAAACTAGTGACGCAAAGGCCCAGGTCAGCTTGCAGAGAGCTTTTTAAAAACAATTTTCCAGTCTTTAAAAACTGAGCATTTCACTGTTTTAAAATAAAAACACTAGATTTCTGAGTTTGGGGGGAAAGCAGAAGATTAGCAACCCTGGGCTTATACCTTCATTTAAAACACAGGCAATGGCTGAGTCATCCTGCCCTCTTCAGGAAAAGGCATGAATTCACCAGTTCACCGCAGTCTCTACCACTATCAGCACCTTGACATCAAGAGTCCAGGCCAGTTTACTCATTTATTAATGTATTTCCTGCCCAATCCCTGAAGACACTGGAGTTGACAACCTCTGCCCAAGGAGAGGTCAAGGAACTTCTGCATTCAGCCTCATTATTACATCACATCCACTGGTGAGTACATAAAGTGGCCGCTTCTGTTTAGTAATTCATTCCATATCAATCAATGGACTACAACCTTAACACTGTAGAGAGCTTCCATTATGCTGCTCACATTGGTACTGCATCTTAGATTCTTTCCTATAACAGGGCCTGATGCTCCACAATGCTGATGAGGGGTTAACTGACAGCATCTTCCATCTCTAAGTGAGTCACTGTGGACCACAAGATGCTGCATAAAACATGCTATAAAATATTGGTTTCATTGCTATTCTATGCCTCACTCTGTGCTGGCAATGAGATTAAATAACACAGTACAAAGACAAATGTTATATGAACAGCCTTATTATCTAATAGCCACTATAGGAGAATGAAGAAAGAACCCTCTTTACACTTCAGACACCAAGATGGTATTCTCATGTTTGGCAGAAGGAACAGCACGAATGGAGTTAGCAACTGGTACAGCAGGCACTGCCCAACAGGGATAAAGAGAGTGAGGTGTCAGAAGTGATTTGCTATTCCCAGCATCAATATCTCAGTTGCTGGGAAGTCAAGAATGGGAGGGGAGGGGGTTTCTGAAGGGAAGACCAAGATAGTCAAGCAGCAGAGGATCCCCTGGTGGCTCAGCTGGCAAAGAATCTGCCTGCAACGCAGGAGACCTGGGTTCCATGCCCCAGGAGGAGGGCATGGCAGCCCACTCCAGTATTCTTGCCCGGAGAATCCCCATGGACAGAGGAACCTGGTGGGCTGCAGTCCATGAGGTTGCAAAGAGTTGGACACAACTGAGCGACTAAGCACACATTCACCAACTAGTATCAAAATACTTCAATATTTTCACAATTGATCAAATCGCTGCATCAACTGACTACCAGTCCTACTACTCATATCATGCTTGGTAATCGAGCTGAACAATGTAACCATTGATAATGGGAATATACCCCAGGTATGATCCTGTCAATGACCATTTAATTTCACTAGGCATTTCAGGCATTTTCCAAGAAGGTGTGGGATTAAAGTAATTGAAATATTCATCACTTGGCCGAATACTTACAACAGCTGCAAAGACGTATCTCTGGTCTTTCTCTTGCAGAAAGAGCAGCACGTCAGTTAAAAGCAGAGCCAGGACATCTTCAAAGGGAAACAATGATGAGCATTAATGAAGCGAGCCACAATTCAGATGCCCTTATTAAAATTCTCCTTTCATGTTTAATTTAAACAAACTAAATATTAAAAAGCTAAGATTTAGTCTAATTATAAAACTTACTAAAAAGGCTATATTATGATAGCTAAAGACTTACTTTAGAGACGATATAGTAAGTGGCATTTAAGTGCAAACTCGTGGGTGTCACTGTCAGTACAGCTAAATCTCCAGCAAAATTTAATGTTGTAGCTTTCAAAAATGGAAGAAAAATATTCAATGAAAAACAAAGTCCTATTAAGTCCAGTGGCCAGTGTTGACAAAGCCTCAGGCAAGGTGCTAGCTACAGAATCGTCCTTAAGGATCAGAATAAACTGTTTTAGACGCTAACCAGATTAACAGATGACTACTCGGTAGCTAACACCACCAACGTCAACATGGATATTCATGCATTATGTCATTCAGTACCAAAGATGTTGAGTTTATTTCTCTCCTCAATGGTCTGAGCCCTGGGCTGGCTTGGCACACAACAGACTCTGGGTGTGAAGACATATTTTCCAGAATAATATTTCCATGCCACCAATTAGGATTCTCAGTGCCTTTGATTCAGACATCGCAAACTTGAAAACCCATGAGACACTTAGGAAGCCTTTTGCTGGCAGGCAACAAACTCTCCCCAAAGGTGCGTAGGGTGGGCCACCTCTGTCTGTTAAGGTTTCCAACTCGACCCTACAGGCATCTTTCCACTGATCCACAGTTTGAGTGTGTGCCTGCATTGCTGAACCATTTTTCTTTGGAAAATCTGTCCTCTATTAAATGAATAATGTTCATTAGAGAGAGAAACTGGTCTGCTGGAGCCACAATACCTTTGAAACGACCTGTAGCAGTTTTCCAGTAGACAAGGCCATCATATAACAGGGTCCTCTCTTTGCTCATCAGTGCCTGTTTCCTAAACACATGGCCATTTTTGAGCTTGGTGTATGTTTTGTTTTCAATCTTATTTAGGATCTCAAGCCATTTTTGTTTTTTCTCGTATTCGCTGACTTTTAAATCCACAGCTGCAATCATGTCTTTAATTAAGCAAAGCGCTTTGCATAAGTCTTTCTGTTCTTCAGTGCTCTCTGCATGGGAAAAAGAAAGAAAAGACCCCAAGCAATAAGCCAGAGTGCTCAGGGAGACACTTTTTCTTTAATGTTAAAAAAAAGTTAAATACATCATCTAAATAGTTGGACTAACTTCAAATATTAGGGAGTTTGGGACTGACATGTACACACTGGTATATTTAAAGTGGACAACCAACAAGAACCTACTGTATAGTACATGCAACTCTGCTGAATATTATGTAACAATCCAAATAGGAACATGTATACCTGAATCACTTTATTGTACACCTGAAACTATCACAACATTGTTAATCAACTGTACGCCAATATAAAAAAAGAGGCAAAATCTTCAAATATTCTATCATCACTCTGCATCCCTCTTGCCCAAAAGGATGGTTAAATGTGTCCTTAAGAAGATTTACTTATCAGATATTTCAGCAGGAAGTCATCATGTGACAACATGATGTTTGAGTTTTAGAGACCAGTCTGACCTTCTTCCCTAGGGCAGTGACTGTCATACCCCAAGTTCAGCCTTCCTTCCACCTGCCCAGACATGAGTAATTAAGCAATCCCCATACCAAGCTTCTCAGAACTTCACTGAGCTACAAACCCAACCTAGAATCCTTTCCGAAAAGGAGGCTGCAGTGTGACTTGAATGGACACCAGACTCATTTGCCCTCCTGGATCCCTTGCTCCATAAAAAGTAACATTCAAAATTATAGTGAACAACTGCATTAGCATAAAGATAAATATACTAATAATACGTACTAAAACACCTTTTCAGCCTCAAAAATTGGGACCAAGGCACTATGCTGAGTGGCTAAGTCAGCTATGCCAACAGAGTAGATAATCATCAACCCAACTATTATTCTTTGAAATCCAGGCCAAATCTCTTATTTCTAGACTATCTGAAGAAAAACTTCTAGAGGAGTTTCTGCAACAGCTTCCTGGAGCTTCTAATGAAGTAAATTTAACTATTTACTAAATGTGATGTTTAAAACACTAACTCATGTTTATTGAGATGAATGGAACTGAAAGTTTCAGGAAGTCAGAAACTGCTAGAAGCAGAGAAAAAAAAGAAAGTCAGTAGAGAAAATAAAAGATTCTCTAGAGCCTAGAGCAGCAGAAGTAAATACGCAGAAAGAGCAGTGAGATTGAATAAGGACTTGTCCTCCAAAGGATCTAAACGTTCCAGGCTCTCAATGCCTTAACAAGGTACATGAAGGCTTAGTCAGACAACCAAGGAACAGACTGTGACGCCATGGTTAACAAGGAAGATTTTCTCGTCGCCCACTATAGAACCTACTGCCTTTACTTCACGACCTTACTACCTTGTCACTCACCTGGGCAGCAATCCCCACCACCAAAAAATAAAGAGTCTTCTTTATAAAGTGTATATTTCAAATATAGGAAAGCTGAGTAGAGAAAATCAAAGTTGAGTTACAAAATGACTTAAAATAAGGCAAGAAAAGGCTCCACATCTTCTGATCTTCAGGGGTAAATTACTATCTTTTAACAGCCTACAACTCAAAAGTGCAGGAATGTGCGCGCCACCCAGAAGTTTTGCCAGAAATGCTTGCCTTGGGTTCTACCTCAGTCCTACTGAAGCAGACTCTGCTTGTAAACAAGATCTCCAGATAAAGGGTATTCTAATCAAGTTCCAAAAGCACTGCCCTAGTACAGTCACAGGACCTCATATGCCCAGAAGCCAGAGAAAGAACTGGGTGGAGAGGTGTGCCTTAACTAAGGCGTTCACTCAGCCACTATGACAGCTACACCTGAGGAGCCGGAATTCACACTTCTCACTCTGACACACCAAGTCGCAACCACTGTCTCACATTCTACCTGGAATTTGACATGGGGCAATTCTTGGAGCAGCAGTAGCTGACCTCACAATCTGACAGCTCTTAGACGTACATTAAAATTAAGAAAGAAAACATAGCCACGATACAAACTGAAAGTTTTAATTTCGTTTTCATTCTTTCACCAAGAACAAAATTATGAAGCATGCCTCTGTGCTTGTATTTTCTTGTATATTAATTATAGGAAGCAATAAAAATGGGACATAAGGAGTGGGTGCTATCATTCCTGACTGAAGTCACATTCTAATGTGACTAAAAAAATGGAAAGACTAAATCATGCGTTTCTACTCACCGAGACCCCTACCAATGAAAGGATGTTAAAAGTTGACTTTTTAGAGAGGGCATTATTGTTTTCATGGCCTTCAAGTCAACTGATCATAATAAAGATAATAGAAACAGCTCCCACTTATCAAGCACCTTAATTATATTGGGCTGTAGACTGAGCACTTTCTGAGACCATCTTATTTAACCCTCACACCAATTCCATAAGATAAAGACTAGTATTCTCATTTGGTAGTGGAGAACACTGAGGCTCATTTCATTAACTTGCCCAACTAACGAATGGCAGAACCAACTATCTGCAACGGCCACGCGAATTTACAGAAAGTCAGATCAAAGCCTTTGTTAACATAATACACTACCGCCCTAATAGTTCACTCATGATCAATAAGCCTGATCCTTAAGGAACAGGCACCTTTACCTACCCATTCACTGCACTGTTCTATTATTGATAACCTGTTTGTATCAACCACAGGACTACCTATTGGACTAATAACCCCTCAAGGAGCTCACAGAATCGCTGTGTAGATTCACAGTGTCTCAGAGGATCCCGAGGTGTTAGTCTTTGGTGAGTTGACAGGGTCAAAAATAGCTCCTTCACAAATCATCCTCAATCTAACAAGTCACTGCTGGGGGGGTAATAGGAAGATGAAGAGGTATCAAGGTTTGGACACGGCAGAAATAGAGATGGGAAAGGGAGGGTCAGAGTATGAGGAAGCCTGCTTGCTTTGGGCTGCTCAGAGACATTCAGACTATTGGCCAAGTCACATTATAAAGGAGAACTTTTCAAAATGGATCCAAAGCCTAAGGCTTTACAGTTTTTCTATAATGAACAATCTTTATGAATCCGATGCCACAAACATTTATAGCTGTTTACAACACCTCAGCTATGTTTAAACCTAATGAAAGAGGCCAATCTTGATCCCAGAAGTCATCACTCACCCTTGGTGTACTGCAATATCCTTTCCACCAAGACAGGGTATTTTGTGATGCGCTGAGTGACCAGCAGAATGCATTCTGGAATTCCTCGGCGTCGAGCCAAAAGATTACTATTTCGGAGCTTAAAATATATATGCATATATATTTTAATAGACACAAACACTATCTGTATTTTCTTTTTAGGTAGGAATTTAACAATACAAAGAATCTGCAGTGGTATCATTTTATTCAGACATAACATGCATGATCATTAATTAAAACAACATTATTTTCTTTAAACTGTATACTTTGAAATTAATATCAACAACCCAGATCTCCAAGATTAATAAGTTTCAAGTTACTCTGATATAGTTAATTCCAAAATGAGCAAGTTTTAATACATACAGGTGCTAAGATTCATGAATAGCAAAAGTTTTGAAAAACACTCAGAAATCAGTTATATTTTGAACAGGAGTCTGCAATTAACTATTTGTTTCCCCAACAGGTTTTCCTCTACATTTATTGTTCTTTATTATAGTACTTAAAGTTTCCTCTAATCAGGGCAACTTTTTTCTATAAATCTCAGTCTTCTTTTCAAGTTCTTAATACACATGTATTTTTTTTTAAAGGAGAATCTGGTAGCATTCCTAAAATGGTAGATAAAAAAATTAGAGTCTGTGAAACTCTTAAGAGATAAATTCCTTCAATAAGGTGGACACCAAAAAATGGGGTGGGGCACATTCAATTTAAAGGTGATTTAAAAGCCATAAGCCCTGCATACAATATCTAAACCTTGGTCAGATCCTCATCTAAGCAATCCAATTTTAAGAGATAATCAGGGAATTTTGAATACTGGCCAACTCTTTGAAGATATTAAAGAATTATTTTTTATTTAAGTGTAATAATGCCACTGTAACTTTTTAGAATATTGCTCAGAGATACAAGTTATATATGAAATGAGGTGTGTCACTGATGCGCTTGCAATTAATCCAGTGGGGCTGGAGTGGATTCTTTATTTTTAGTGTGACTCTTCCTTCTTATTACTTGTCACAGCATGAAATAGCTTCATAAGATACTACAAAGGTGCTCAGACATATAGAGAACATGTCTTCACAAATATAAATACAAAAGTAAATTATTTGGGAGAAATATTTTACAAACACAGAAAAAACAGTCTTCTATCTTTGCAACAAACATATCACTTCCTTCTTCCCGGAAAAATAGTACCTAGATGTGAAATTTGCTTAGATTATGTAAAAACAAGCAAGAACTTTATATTGGCTTACCATTTTGTAAGAGTTTTAAAATACTTGCCTTAATAAAATTCTGAAACTTTTTATTCTGCTGGAGTTCCTTAAAGAGGCTAACAGCCTCTTTGTGATGGCTGCAGAATTCCCCATATATTTTCTTCATTTTGTTTGCATTTTCTTCTGAAAACTGAGAAGAATAACATTTCAATGATGGTTTGAAATTTGAGTCAGTTCTAAGTGGCTCAGAGAGTAAAACGTCTGCCTACAATGCAGGAGACCTGGGTTCAATTCCTGGGTTGGGAATATCCCCTGGAGAAGGAAATGGCAACCCACTCCAGTATTCTTGCCTAGGAAATCCCATGGACAGAGGAGCCTGGCGGGCTATAGTCCATGGGGTCGCAAAGGGTCGGACACGACTAAGCAACTTCACTTTCACCTTTTAAACACTAAAAAGAACAGCAATTTTCATATATTTCAATGCATTCTTTGCAAATAAAGAATACATTCCTGGAATTTCTGACTACAATCAGTTTTCTTCCACAGATACCTTCTAAAGAAAGAGGAAGTAATTAATAGTTAAGAGGAAGACATCAACGTAACATGATTATATGATACTGAACTAACTCATTTATCAATAGCCAAATGAAAAACATTTGCTATCTTCTATGTTCTGTGTGTTTACACAACTTTATAATTTTGATTTTCAGTTTTAATACTTTTATAGATTGAAGGAAGGGTGTGGGGCATATTCAGGGATCCTCAGGAAAACTGATGTCTAACTGATCATGTCCATGAACTCAGTGCTCAGTTAGGAACTTTATTTTTGTCATCACAAATGGATCAAGAGACAGGTTATTATTAGCCAAGATGACAGAGAAAGATGAGTAACTAGAAGGCCAATTTATTAACTGATGGTCACAGGTAGAAACATGGACTGGGTATTTCAAAAATCTTAACTTGTAGAAAAATCTCTGTCGAAAAATCAACAAAGAAACCCACTTAGAATCATAAGATGGTATGGAGAGAATCTGCTGAATAATGCAAACACCAGTCTTTCAGACTCTGATGACCCCACATATACGCATCCATGTTAAAGATCACTGCAACAGAAACCAAAATACACCTGCACCCCCTTAGGAAGTCCATCACTGTTTCTGGACTTTTCAACTTTGCTCACAGTTTTATCTGTTAGAGGCAAATATATCCAAGGAAATGATTCTTTAACCATCAGCAAGAATACATAGGTACAAATCTAACAAAACATACAGAGACCTTGTGTGTTACACAATGCCGACACAAGAAATCAGAGAAGATTTAGACTGGAAGATTCAACACACTAAAAATATCACTTCTCCTCAAATGAGTGTACAGGTTTAATGCAATTCTTAATAAACCTAGCAAGTTTTTAGAGATCTAGACAAAATTATTCTAGAATTTATACCAAAGACAAAGGAACCAGAATAGCTAAAAATAATCCTGAAAAATAATAAAGTGAAAGAACTGTCTACTCAATTTCAAGATATATAACTTATTATTAGATACATTATTATATAACAAGATTTCTTACATGTAGTCATAACTATCACTATGGAATGAAACACATACATCAACAGAACAAAATAGGAACCCAAAATGCCCAACAGATTTTGACAGAGAGCAAAGCAGTTTATTGGAAGATGGATAGCCCCTTCAACAGACAATATTAGAGAAGTTGAACATCCACAGATGAAAATAAAAAAGAATCTTGACCAAAGTCTTGTATTTTATACAAAAATTAACTCCAAATGGGTCACAGACTTAAATGTAAAATATAAAACTATAAAACTTAAAAATGCAAAGATAGAAAGAAAAAAAAAAAACATAGGAGAAAAGCTTTGGAATCTCATGCTAGATAAAGAGTTCTTAGACTTGAAACTAAGAGCCTGAACCTTGAAGTGAAAATCTTACATACTGGACTTTACCAAAATTATAGAAGTTACAGATTTAGAGAAAATGTTCACAAACTACCTATCTGCCTGAAGGTTAGTATCTGGAATAGATAAAGAAATACAATATTCAACAGTAAGAAAACAATCCAAATAGAAAGTGGGCAAAAGACAAGGACAAACATTTCACCAGAGAGGACATACACATATATGCAAGTAAGCATGTGAAAGATGTCCAACATCATAAGCCACTGGCAAAATGTAATTTAAACCACAAGACAATACTACACTCCTCTCCGAATAATTAAATACAAAATAGTGACAATTCCAAATGCTGGTGAGAGCGTGGAGAAACTGGATTACCAGTACATTGTTGATAAGAATGTAAGATGTTACATCCACTCTGAAAAACAATTGGAAGTTTCTTATAAAATTAAACATGCAACTAGCAACCACACAACCCAGAAACTATACTCCCAGGCACTGATCCCAGAGAAATGAGAACATAAATATGCACCCAAATCTGCATGTGACTGTTTATGTGCTCATGTGTGCATGGATTCCCAGAAGGTTCAGTGGTAAAGAATCCACTTGCCAATGCAGGAGATGTGGGTTCAATCCCTGGATCAAGAAGGTGCTCTGGAGGAGGAAATGGCAACCCACTCTAGTATTCTTGCCTGGGAAATCCCATGGGCAGAGGAGCCTGGTGGGCTACAGTCCCTGGGGTCACAAAGAGTCGGACACGACTGAGCACATGAGCAATAACCAGGTATTCTTGAATAAGTGAATGATTAAGCCATCTGTGGCACATCCACGCCACAGCATACAACTGACACACACAGCCATCTGAATGGTGGAGAGAGCTGTGTTGGGTGAGAAAGTCAATCCGAAAGGGACACACTGTGTTTCAGTGCCGTTCTCCCATATCATCCCACCCTTGCCCTCTTCCACAGAGTCCACGAGAGAGGGGGAATCGGGAGGGAGGAGGGAGGGGGGTTCTGGAAGGGGAGCATATGTATACCCATGGAAGATTCATGTCAATGTGTGGCAAAACCAACACAATAAAGTAAAGAAAATTCAAGAAAAAAAAGGGACACAATGTGTACACAATCTACATAACCCGTGTATAGTTTATATGTCATGACTGAAATGACAGAGAACAGATTAGTGATCGCCCGCAGTCGGAGACAGCAGAGAAGCAGGTGTGCCTATAAAATGGCCAGATGAGGAATCTTCATGATGACAGCAACGTTCTGTAATTTTGTTGTACCTCTATCAGCACCTCAGCTGATCCATAATGAATGAGATTAGTATCGGCAGAAAATAATTTTAAAATGCCAAATCCCAGGCCCAGTGCTATCAAACAACACACTAGGTAGGGATTGGGAACACAGGAGACCTCATTCTTAAGAAGCTTTCAGAGACGTCTATGTACCTGAAATTGGAAAACCACTGCTATATACCCACCGTGCTCCACATGTTCAGAATTCCTCACCAACACAAGTTCCCACTGACTACATTACCATCACATTCCAGCCCAGCCTCCTGAGATCTGGACTCTAAGACTGGAATGTGGGATTTCCCCAGAGCCGCTCACACACCCTTCAGCAGCTTGCTCTCTCTCAGTTCCCAGAGCGCCACTCCCACAGCCACCGTCTGAGGACTTTGCTACTATATTGTTCAGGAGACCATTTTATTTACACAGTATTGGAAGGAAGCCTGCCACACCGACTAAGACTAAGCGTGTCCACGAACAGGAACACAAAAGCAGACTTAATCCTGTCTCTGAATACCAAGGATTTTCCCCTGGGTGGAGAAGTGTGTGCTTTATCCAAAAGACCGCCAGGCTTTACCCTGTGCTAACAGTCCGCTTCCCAAACATTGTCCTCAATTTCCAGCACTTTGATTAGAAACTTAACACTAGTGTGGGTTTTCACAAAATGAGACACAAGGGAAAAGATCTGGGGCAATTGTCAGGATGCTTTTTTTTTCTTTTTGTGTATAGAAATATTTGTATTTAAGTATATTTAAATGTTTAATCTATAGACCAATAACTAAACTCCTTTGGTGTCTGTGACAGGGTGAGACTGATATGAAATTAATATTCTGAACGTGACATTTTGGCATCTACTTAGAGAAAGCCAAACTGAAGTAACTAGTGAGAGATCTCCATGCCTTTCCTCAAGTGCTTTAAGCGACTATAAAACATAGCCCTGGAATGAATACCTGGTGTGTTTTTCCCAAGCGATCCATGGTGGTGGTTTAGTTGCTAAATCATATCCAATGCTTGCAACCCCATGGGCCGTAGCCTGCCAGGCTCCTCTGACCATGGGATTGTCCAGGCAAGAATACTGGGGTGGGCTGCCATTTCCTTCCTCATGGGATCTTCCCAACCCAGGAATTGAACCCAGGTCTCTTGCATTGCAGGCCCATCCATTCAATAAATATTTATAGTACCCAGCACTGTTTTAGGTATTAAAATAGAGTAGTAACCAAACAGATGAGACTCCCTACCTTACTGGGACTTAAAGACTAGTGATGGTAGCAAGCTTCCCCAGCATGTTCCCATGGTATCTCAAAATAACATATTCTTAACTCAAACCCCAGCTATGCCATTTAACAAGATGTGTGCACTTGGGAAGGTCATTACTTCTCCATATTACAGTTGTAGGGAAAATAATATTTACCTCACTGTATAGTGAAGATTAGGTGAGGTAATATAATGGAAGTACCTTAAAAGTCCCTGCCATTTTAAGGTTGCTGGATGCATGTTATTTAACTTCTGTATTAGCATGTTCTGGGGCTTCCCCAGTGGCTCAGCGGTAAAGAATCTACCTGCAATGCAGGAGGCACAAGAGATGTGGGTTTGATCCCTGGGTGGAGAAGGTTCCCTGGAGAAGGAAATGGCAACCCACTCCAGAATTCTTGCCTAGAAAATTCCATGGACAGAGGAGCCTGGCGGGCTACAGTCCATCGGGTCACAAAGAGTTGGACACAACTGAGAAGGCATGCACGCATTAGCACGTTTTAAATGGAGAGCTTCTCTGAGAGAGATTGGGGGCCAACACAAATTGCCAACAATACGTTGTCTTTTTACAGCCTATTCTCACTGATGCCTCAAACATCCCAAGCACCTAAAAAGTGCCTCCTTCTAGTGAAATTTGCTAATCTCTCAGGCATGAACTCCAGGGCTCTCATGACAGTAGATCTGCCTCACTCCTAAACTAAGCAGTGCTTATTTTGCAAATACTGATGAGACCATCAAGGGCCAATGGGAGAGGCATGTTATTAGACAGCCCATCACATCAAGAAGTGAATTTTCATAAGGAATTCATTTGTGGCTGCGCCTCCAGCTGGAGACAGTGATAGACAGATGGATCCAGGCATCCTGCAACACAGAAGAGCCACTCACTCGTCACATCGGTCACACACACCAGCATCAAATAAAAGAACACCAACTGTCAATAATCGTAATGAAATCAATTTCAGTTCCTTGCAGGCTTTGAACACTAGAGAGTCTGTACCTTTAGGCTTTGAGATTTTAAGACTTTCAAACCTTTCTCACCTGTTGTACTAGAATATCTCCAATTCGGTTGATGATGAAATTCCTGTCATTGCCAACACAGGATTCCTGCCTTCGCTCCTTCATACTATAGAAGAAGTGCCTGTGGATTTCAAGTAACTCATCTAAACAGGGGAAGATTTTGTCCACAGTGCTGTGGTCAAGCTGCAGTTCCTCTTTCATCCCTTTCCTGAAGATCTCAGACATGATGAACAGGGTCTGGATGTGATGCATTTCTGTCTGCATTAGCTCTGGAACAGGTAAGCAGAAACAAGCTTTAAAACAAGTATCCCTGGAGGTTAGATTTACTGTGGTGATCGTTTTGCAATATATATACAAATATCATTAAGTTGTCATGAAACTAACATAATGTCATATGTCAGTCAGACCTCAATTTTTTTCAAAAGTATCCCTATTGACCTAAATTTGTAGCTAAACACTGTATGTTACACAAATAAAAAAAGAGGGAAGGTTTAGGAATAACAATACTCTTCTACCATTAAATCAGCATTGACTAAATCTTTAAGTGCAAAATTAATCTCTTCTTCCCAGATATTATAAGAGGATATGTAAAATTTAAGTCTAATATATACAGAATCCAACGTATCAAACTTTCATAATATAGCTAGCTAACATCTTTAGGTACTTTCAGTTGGGAACCAGGTTTTATTTTATCCTGAATACTCCATAAAATATAACTTAGTCTACCTCTTTTCTTTTTTTTTGCATTGAGTAGAGAGCATAATTTGAAAAGACCCTGGTGCTGGGAAAGATTGAAGGCGGGAGGTGAAGGGGACGACAGAGGATGAGATGGTTGGATGGTATCACTGACTCAATGGACAAGAGTCTGAATACCTCCAGGAGCTGGTGATGGACACGGAGGCCTGGCATGCTACAGTCCATGGGATCACAAAGAGTCAGACACGACTGAGCGACTGAACTGAACTGAACTGAGGAGCACAATTAGCTTGGTGAATTACATTGAATTCAATACAATTAAGTTCCTCAATACATACAACAGTAGGCCCTTTCCATTACTGGATCTGTCTCCAAAGTTCTACTTTCTCCAAGAGAAACCAATGTGTTATGATCAAGGGACATCATCAACAAAGTGAAAACAACAATCCAAGTAACAGGAGAAAATATTTGCAAATCATGTATTTGATAAGGGACTCGAGTCCAGAATATATAAAGAACTCTTGTAACTCAACAATAATAAAACACAACAGTTCAAAATAGGTAAAAGATTTGAATAGATGTTTCTCTAAAAAGATATACTAATAGCCAATGAGCAAATGAAAACACGAGCAACATCATTAGCCATCAAGGGAACATAAATCAAAACTACCATAAGATACCACATTACATATATGACAATAATTGTGATTTAAAGGATGAACAATAAAGAAGCCTTGGTAAGAATACGGAGAAATCAAAACCCTCATACATCATTGGTGTGAATATAAAATGTTATAGCTGCTTTGGAAAACAGTTCTTCAAAAGGCTAAACTTAAAGTTACCATGTGACTCCCAAATTGGAAACAACCCAAAACAACCATCAAGTCATGATCAGAAGAACAAAGTGTGGTATATCTATACAGTGGACTATCACTCAACCACAAAAAGGATAGCGTGCTGAATTATATTATAGCATGGATGAACCTTGAAAACAGTGTGCTAAGCGAAAGCAGCCTGGCCCCCAAACCTAAATATTGTACAGTTTACCCCATATGTTCAGAAGAGACAAATTCATAGGGACAGAAAATAGATGAGTGGTTTCCAGGTGCTGGTGGGAGGGGACAAAGGGGAATGGCTGTTACTGGGTACAGGGTTTCTTTCTGGAGTATGGAACTGCTCTGGAATTAGATAGTGGTGGATGGCTGTACAACTTTATAGATACACTAAAACGTTACAAATATACTATAATATAGGTTTGTACACTGTAAGGGGGTGAGTTTTAGATCTCAATTTTTGTGATATATTAATTTTAAAAATACACTATGGTGCTCGCTTCGACAGCACATATACTAAAATTGGAACGATACAGAGAAGATTAGCATGGCCCCTGCGCAAGGATGACGCGCAAATTCGTGAAGCATTCCATATTTTTCTATAAAACACTGATGAAAGAAATCAAAGAGGACACAAACAGATGGAGAAATGTGCCGTGTTCGTGGATTGGAAGAATCAATATAGTGAAAATGAGTATACTACCCAAAGCAATCTATAGATTCAATGCAATCCCTATCAAGCTACCAGAGGTCTTTTTCAAAGAATTAGAACAAATAATTTCTCAATTTGTATGGAAATACAAAAAACCTCGTATAGCCAAAGCAATCTTGAGAAAGAAGAATGGAACTGGAGGAATCAACCTACCTGACTTTAGGCTATACTACAAATCCACAGTCATTAAGACAGGATGGTACTGGCACAAAGACAGAAATATAGATCAATGGAACAAAATAGAAAGCCAGAGATAAATCCATGCATCTATGGACACCTTATCTTTGACAAAGGAGGCAAGAATATACAATGGAGAAAAGACAACCTCTTTAACAAGTGGTGCTGGGAAAACTGGACAGCCACTTGTAAAAGAATGAAACTAGAACACTTTCTAACACCATACACAAAGATAAACTCAAAATGGATCAAAGGTCTAAGCATAAGACCAGAAACTATAAAACTCCTAGAGGATAACTCTGCCATAACCCAAAGCGGGTTACTCCATGACCCACCTCCCAGAATATTGGAAATAAAAACACGAATAAACAAATGGGACCTAATTAAAATTAAAAGCTTCTGCACATCAAAGGAAACTATAAGCAAGGTGAAAAGACAGCCTTCAGAATGGGAGAAAATAATAGCCAATGAAGCAACGGACAAACAATTAATCTCAAAAATATACAAGCAACTCCTGCAGCTCCATTCTAGAAAAATAAACAACCCAATCAAAAAGTGGGCCAAAGAACCTAACGGACACTTCTCCAAAGAAGACATAAAAATGGCTAACAAACACATGAAAAGATGTTCAACATCACTCATTATCAGAGAAATGCAAATCAAAACCACAATGAGGTATCACTTTACACCAGTCAGAATGGCTATAATCCAAAAATCTACAAGCAATAAATGCTGGAGAGGATGTGGAGAAAAGGGAACTCTCTCACACTGTTGGTGGGATTGCAAACTAGTACAGCCACTATGGAAAACAGTGTGGATGTTCCTTAAAAAACTGCAAATAGTCCTGCCATATGACCCAGCAATCCCACTGCTGGGCATATACACCGAGGAAACCAGAATTGAAAGAGCCACGTGTACCCCAATGTTCATCGCTGCATTGTTTACAATAGCCAGGACATGGAAGTAACCTAGATGCCCATCAACTGACGAATGGATAAGAAAGCTGTGGTACATATACACAATGGAATATTACTCAGCATTAAAAAAAAATTCATTTGAAGCAGTTCTACTCAGATGAATGAAACTGGAGCCCATTATCCAGAGTGAAGTAAGCCAGAAGCAAAAACAACAATATAGTGTATTAACACATATATATGGAATTTAGAAAGACGCTAACAAGAACCCAACATGCAAGACAGCAAAAGAAACGCAGATATATAGAACAGACTCATGGACTCTATGGATGAGGGTAAGGGTGGGATGATATGGGAGAATGGCATTGAAACGCGTTAATTATCATATGTCTAATCAATCACCAGCCCAGGAGTGATGCTCGGGGCTGGTGCATCGAGATTTCCCGGGGGGAGGGAGGAGGGAGGGAGGAGGGAGGGGCGTTCTGGAGGGGGAGCATATGTTAACCCATGGTGATATCATGGCATTGTATGGCAAAAACAATAATAATAAATAAAAAAAATAAAAATAAAAAAATAAATTACAAAAAAAAATACACTATGAGAGAAAACAATAATTCACCATTACTAAGAGCATCAGAAGTACCAGTTCTAGATGAGTATTTCCAAACCCATGTACAGGTTTTAAAAAAGAATACAAAATATCAGCCATGGAGGGAAAACAAATTGAAATATGGCTTTGTTTATCATAAACAAAACTCTCTTTAATTGGGAACCCACTAATTTATTATTATTATTATTGTATCCTACTGCATTTTTAATACCTACTCTGTACTAAGTATCTACCATGTCACTTCATTTAATCCATGAATCCATTATGACCCCAAATATAAGAATGATTTTCTTATCTTTAAAAGCCAATGAAGAAAAGAGGATAAACAATTTTCCCTGGAACATAAGACTTTCTGGTCCAAAGGCCCATACTCTGAACCAGACTACATGATAATTCACCCCAAATTGGTTAGACTATTTTTAATAACATATGAAATAAAGAAATAAAAGAAGAAATTTACAATATAACAAATTGCATGAGAAGTACTAAAGGGGACAGCACCATCCTTTCCAAAGAAATTCCCTCCTACACAGCTCTAGACCGATTTCACAGCACGCGCACACATCAGCTCATCTGACCTGCATAACCACCTCACACGGGGGAGAAGGGGCCCTGGTCAGCACTGGACTTTGTAGTGCTTTGCACACACAGGATTAGTGAAAACTGAGGGCGAGGATCATATTTAAAGTTAAGGTGCCTTCTTGGAATCACTTTTCAGCATCTATTTTATACTTGAAAAATTTTTAAACTTCATTTTTTCCTAACTACTCTATCATCTAACCTTCCCTAATTCAGACTGCCTTCACCCTAAATAGCATGAAATCATAAAACCTCCCCTAGCTGAACCCCATACTCGGCACTGCCACTCACGATCACGCGTGATACTAGTCCAAGTGTGGTCAGTCCCACCGCATCTCTGGGAGTGACAGTCCCTGGTGTGTGCAGGCAAACGACAAGGCCATAAATGCAGCAGCCTCGACTACCCCACCTTAAAATATGTGAACATTCACTGTGATTCTTATAACAGAAGAGGTAAATGAGTAGAGACCAGGCCTAAGAACCTTGAAAAGGGTAGAAGAAATCAAATCTGCTTTGTACCAAGCATGCACAATGCCTCCTTTAAGCCTCACAGCATTTTGATCCTGAGCCTCATTATCCCCATTTTACAAAAGGAAAAACTGAGTTTCAGGTGAGTTAATATTATACCTTAGACTCGATGACTAGGAAATGTAGAACCAGAATTTTCAAGCTCCGGCTTGAATGCATGCTCTTTCCTCTGCACCATACTGCTGCAGCCCAGAGAGCGTGTTTGCAATGCTTACCAAAAATGACATCCTGTCTTTGGATGACATCCTTCTCCTGCCTACTACAAAACGAAGGGTCCACCACCTGACTCCAAGATTCCGCTTCAAACTCCTGGGCATCACCACTGAGGTCACTCCACAGAGATGAATCCACGACATCTAACATCCATGAAGAAAAGAAAGGCTCAAGTGGGTGAACACGTATAACACAAACAGAACTTCCCGAGTGCCTATGTTTATGGGTTCATCCCCCTAAAGAAACCTGTATGAACATAGAGACAATGAAGCCAAAATACTGTGATACAGAACTGAAACAACTGAAACCAACAAACTAGTAAAATGGTTCAAATGACTCATGAAAAGCGAAGCAGAATCAGGTATTAACAGTGACTGTGTGTCTATACACACACACACAAAATGAAGATTCTTTTGTTTGTTTTTGGCTCATTCTATTTTAGTTCTATTTTTGGTCGCCTGCAGAGTCCACACCGTGCTCACACAGTCTTGAACTCACTCATTTCTTTGTCCCCACGGTACCCTGCACTGTTTACTCAACAGTGAGTCTTGCATGGGTCCACTTGCTTTGCTCTTTACTTGGCTTGCTACCCTCAATATAAACATGAAGCAGGGTATGACGCCTTGAGTCACATGTGAGTGCAGATTTTTCTGACAGAATCTGACAATACACACATACCCCCTTCAGGAAAACTAAATTCTGTTTGTCCGAACAGCACCCCTCAGAGAGAAGCCAGCTCAGAGAAGTACAGACGTGATGACAATGGATTTAAAATAAGCATATATATGGGAAAGAGTCTACCCTTTCTCTCATCACTACTCCCCCTTCATTTGGTTTTCCTCTGCCTATTAATACTGCTTGGATACAGCAAGCAATTCCCCAGACTGTCCTCTCCAAAAACATGTTTTTTAAAAACGCTTTTATTCCCCCAGAAGCAGGAGGCAACACAAGGGGATAAATATCTTAGAGATCCAGACAAGTTCAGTCTTAAGTAGCTGAAATACATATATATTTAAAGTATGATCCTATTCCAATTCATCAACAGCTGTAAAAAAATTTTTAAAGAACAGCAAGCACACAACGCATTTTTTTCTCTTCATGATGTTTATGACACATTCTTTGGGGAATATGTCCCTTTAAAAAATACATCATGTTCCCTTGGTCACTATCTGGGAGTCTTCTCTGGGGCTCAATGTTCATTGTTTTTATCAGAAGAACCTGCACCAAAGAGACACCATGAAACAGAATTCTCTTAAACAGAATAAAAGAAAAATGCTTCCATCGTATATCCTTCAGAAACATCCCTTTCAGCAAACGCTCACAGAAACCCATGTAAATGCAAGGGCGTCTTCTCCTCACCTTCCGTTAAGAAGGAGTCCGTGGAGGGGGACGATCCCATGGGCTGGAGCTCGTCAGAGTGAGACCTGCTTCTCCAGGAGCTGCCGTCATTCTCGCACTCCAAGGATGCCCCCGGCCTCCTCAAGCTGGAGGGGCAGGGAGCACAGTCAGCCCGGGCCGCCACACTGAGACAGCAAGGCGTCACACCACAGCGAGCCTTACCTTTCCAAGGTGGTGCCCGGGACGCTTCTGGACAAGGGATGGACTTGCCCTGCCATCTCCTTCCTCCCCGTTGGCAACCCGATAGGCATGGAGGAGGAAGGGTGCAAGGAGAGCCCAGGCGATGGGACGTCACGAAACGAAGAACCTGGAAATCAGAACGGACGCTTCATGATGTTTCCAAAGAGGGCAACGAGGAAAGGTAGTCCCTTAAAAGCCAGAAAGCTGAGCACTCCAATGGCGGCTTCTAACGCTTTACAAGCCCAGCCTTGAAACCAGTTTCCCGGCCATATCCCAACACCTGCTTCAAAGGTCCCTTCCAGCTCACACCCTCCTGGTACCAGGCTGCAGGCCTGCTTCAGCATATCCACGTGGAGAAACTGTGGGCGGCTGGGATTACACAAACAAACAAGAAGATGGAATGGGGAAACACTGGGCCAGCTTGCCCATAAAATACTGCTTGTACTCCTCAGAGCCAGCTGTAAATAGATGCAAGGTGCTATTAGCACCATTCCTAGAACGCACATTGTGTGTGTAAACAAGCAGACACACACACGCGTAGAGCATGTCAACGGCTTGGAATGATGCTGGGGGGTCTGTTCTTTATGCTGTAAGAATGTCAGGCAGATGAAACCTGCAAGCCAAGCTGGGCTCTTCTCTCTCACATGTAAAAAATGACATGACGCTTCAGTACCTTTCTGGGCAGTTGAAAATCTTATGGGCATCTACACATTTGCATTTGATGTGTATTAAAAGTGACTCTCAGAAAATATTTCAATCCTGTAGGATCACTTAGTGCACACCTTTCTCAGGTAAAGGGGGAAAAGACTTATGTAGAAACCTAAGACATTACAAAGGATTCCATACATGTATGATTTAATTTTATTCTCAAGACTCCTAAGTTAAGAGAAGGAACAGATGGTATTCTATCGAGTCTAAAATGGTTTTTAATTATTTTCACGCTTAACCTTATGAATTTGAGGAGTGTCTTCCAGCTGAGGTCAAAGGGACTTCTGGTGAAGAAGCAGGGGTGTGACCAACGTCACACCTGCCTGCACTAGCTTTCCCTTGTGTAACATCACAGGCAATCACACGTTGCCATCAATTTGCATACTTCCCTAACAACCCTGATTCAAATGGCTTTTAAAACACCGATCACACTGTTACAGGCTGAAGTGAAAAGCGACCACAAACGTCAAGTGCCTGCCACAGGGCAAGCTATGTAATTTGTGAAACAGAAGAAACTGTGAGATCTCTCAAGTCAAATCAAAGGATTTTCAAACTTAGGACAATGGTCTGTCAGGTCCTTGCATGCAAAGCAAAGACTGTCAAAAGCTGACAATTACTTCAATTACAACCATGTATAATTCAAGAAAAAATAGAATGACTGAGTTTAGCCACATGCAAACAAAACACAGGTATACCCTGAAATTTCAACTGTCATTCTAATGGAGCTGATGCAATCACAGCCTCAGGCTGGCTACTAAAAAGTACCAGGTTACTCTGACAATGAATAACAGAGGCTGATAAGAATCTATAGATTCTCAACTTGAGGACTTTATCCTAATCTTATGATTCTTAAGAAGCATGTATTATGTATTGGTCAAGATAAGTATGTGCTACTGCTAGGAAAACATAAAATTATGTACATTTAATGTAGTGTTCAGGCTTCCCTGGTAGCTCAGCTGGTAAAGAATCCACCTGCAAGGCAGGCGACCCTGGTTCAATTTCTAGGTCAGGAAGATCCACTGGAAAAGGGATAGGCTATCTACTCCAGTATTCTTGGGCTTCCCTGGTGGTTCAGCTGATAGAGAATTTGCCTGCAATGTGGGAGACCTGGGTTCGATCCCTGGGTTGGGAAGATCCCCTGGAGAAGGGAACAGCTACCCACTCCAGTATTCTGGCCCAGAGAACTCCACGAACATGGGGTTGCAAAGAGTCAGATGCAACTGAGCAACTTTCACTTCACTTCACTTCACTTCAATAGAGTGTTTATCTTTTCCCGCAAGAGGCTGTTATCAATAGTGCCTATAACACTAATCTGCATCTTAAAATTGAGGCAACATCATAATACCACCTCCATTCAGCCTTCCCTAATACAGAAGATCATATAGTACACGTAGCTCAAAGGCTACTAAGTTGCCAGAGTTTCTGCCATTCTTGCCTTCTTTGTCAAGAAAACTTATGCCAATTATGCCCAGCATGAGGTTTCCCTGGTGGCTCAGAATAAAGAACCTTCCTGCCAATGCAGGAGACTCAAGTTCAATCCCTGGGTCGGGAAGATCCCCTGGAGAAGGAAATGGCAACCTACTCCAGTATTCTTGCCTGGGAAATCCCATGGGCAGAGGATCCTAGCAGGCTACAGTCCATGGGGTCAGAAGAGAATCGGACACAACTTAGTAGCTAAACACCAACCACATGCCCGGAATGTGCTATGAAAGAAGGAATAACTGGGCAAATGAGAGAACAGAAAGAGGGGGGAAATGTGTGGTGTGTATGAAATGGAAAAAAGTTCTTGCTATTTTTCATATTACTTACTTCCAAGGATGGTCTGTGGTTTGTTCTTATTAGATTTCTCTTGGAATTTCTGTAAAGAACATTAGAAACACAAAAAGAAAGATCAAAGCACCACCTGATTACAAAAACGTCCACAGTTAAACAGAACAAGCTTCTTATCTTTGCCATTTTCATATTATTTTATTTCAAACAAAGAGGAATTCAAAGCAAAAGACATAAAACGCAACAAAGAAAAAAGTGTCGACAATGAGATGTGCACGTTGTAAGGGAGGCACGCCTCAAGAACAGGTCTCGGCAAGATCCCAGCTTCAGTAAAAGCCTGAGGGAACCGAAACTCCCCAGCTCCTGGGTTCCAACCTAGGCGTAGAGAGGAGCTCAGAGCAGCGCGCTCTCCTCGTTCTTTCCGTTCCTGGCTATTCCTCCCACCGACAGGACACGATGACCTTGAGCTCTGCAACGTTACCCTCAACTTTGTGACCTGATAAAATGTGTGTTTCAAATAACACAGAGTTGGAGACTGCACGTTTCCCTCTGAAGGGTCCTCATGCTCACTCTTGTGCATTTCTGGCCCGGGGTTCCGGTGGGAGACAAAGGAACACGCTGTGAACACCTCTGTCTACTCAAGCGCACCCCCAGACACTGAGAGCGTCCCTCAGTGTTCGGTCCAGGACACCTCACAGCGTGGTTTTGGGAGCAGCAGCATCGCCTGGGAACACGTCAGAAATGCAAATTCTCAGAACCCCCACGCAGACCTCCTGGATCGGGAATTCTGGGAGAGGGGCCCAGAAATCTGTGTTTTCACAGGCCCTCCAGGTGACTCTGATGCTGGCTGGTATTTGAGAATTACTGCTCTAAACTTCATTTCCATACTCACAAGATTTGCAATGGTAAACCAAGTAGGTCCTGACAGAAAGTCTAACCCACCCATGTCATGTAATAAAAACAGAACGTTCCCTCTATTTCTACAAGCGCATAGTTAAGTGAATAAGTACATATTTTGAGCATGTGTTATTTTACCACTACAATGACCACTTTAAAAATAAATTGGGAAAGTAATAGTTAGTAGATCTAAAAACATAAATAGATAACATCGAAGCAGCAAGCTACATACAAGCATGTAATATCCACACATGACTGAGACGTTACCTTAGTACACGGAGGGGCAGCATCTTTACAGACTTTATGCACATTTCCATTACAATCTGGAACAAAAGGAAAGAGAGAAAAGTGTTCATCTTACTTAAATTAATCTGCAAAGTGAAATGTATAAGACTACATCATACCTTTAAGGATTGTTATCCTTGGACATCAAGGAGATCAAACCAGTTAGTCCTAAAGAAAATCAACTCTGAATATTCACTGGAAGGACTGATGCTGAAGCTGAAGCTCCAATACTTTGGCCACCTGATATAAAAAGCCAACTCATTGGAAAAGACCCCGATGCTGAGAAAGACTGAAGGCAGGAGGAGAAGGGGGTGACAGAGGATGAGATGGTTGGATGGCATCACCGACTCAATGGACATGAGTTTGAGAAAGCTCCAAGAGATGGCAAAGGACAAGGAAGCCTGGTGTGCTGTAGTCCATGGGATCACAAAGAGTTGGACATGACTTAGCGACTGAACAACAACAATAAAAATAACACAAAAACATTAGAACTATTTAGAAAACTTAAAAAGGAAAGAAAAAATATTTAAATCACATTATTGTCCCATCACTGGAGCAGAACACACTGTTAATATTTTAATTTCCTTGGAGATATTCTCCCCCTTCTGCACAGGGTCTTACTGATTACGAAAGCTGAAATTGTGCGGACACACACTTTTGTTTCTGCCTGAGAACTCATGTAGTTCTCTGCACCCTTTACTCATCAGGGACTTCTTACATCTGGCGATCGCCCGCTCACACACTGGGGAAAGTGCCTATGAGGATGGAAAGAAAGGAAAATGTACAACAAGGCTAGGGAAAAAAATGTACTGTCAGGCTCTGAGAGAATTCCTACTAATTAGAGTAAACCAAATTAAAAGAGAACAGTTATCAGCTTGCCTACGTTCTATTTCATGAACAATGTGGCCTCATCTCACTGAAAGAAGGAAGGGAACACATCTCCTGCCCACAGGAGAGGCTCAGAGACCTCCCTGCATGGTACAGCTTCCAGTCAGACTGATGTCTTCCTGCCCTCTTCCCCCTCCCACTCCACCTCGCCCACCAAGATGCCCTCATCCTATCCACCCCACCGCTACACGCTGTGTATAGACAGAGGAGGCTGTGGTTTATCAGAAACTTCATGAGAAAAATCCTTCTGTAAGGGGAGAAGGTCTCACTGAACTCCGTCTAAGCCACCCTGGACAGTACTTGTGGCTCTGTGAGAACTGAGCAGGACTCTGAGCCCACAATCTTCCTCCCCCTGTAGGTCTTCTAAGGCATCTGGTCAACACCTCAATGGCCAATGAGCAGAAGCCAGGCATCCATATACTAGCCCTGCAGGCAAACACTGAAATGGGATAGCTTCCTTCTCAGCCCAGAACAAGAAAATGAGACAGGAAAAATTAGAAGCTAGGAGAGACCACTAAACCAAGTTATATTGAAAATTCACAGCAAGAGGGAGCCATTGACTATTTCAAAATCCAGAAAAAAGAAGAGAAATTTAGACATGTGAAATGTGCCCTCCATGAGATACACAAAACAGGCCAAAGGCCATGTAGGGAGTACCAGATTTGACCACAGGCCAAAAAGATGAGAGGCAAACGGAGCTCTGTGGGACAAGAAAGCACTTCAAGGAAGAAAAAGAGCAACGGGGGAACTTAAGCTAAATTGAGAAGAATCAATGTGACAAAGTATCAAAGCAGTACTACGAAATTAATGAAAGATTCTCTCCAGAACATGGAGAAAATGCAGCAGATAATTATCAAACAAAAGATGTCATACAAAGATGACAGATAACAGATCACATTTCTCCAAGGAAGAAATCAAAATGATGAGACCAGAAGTGACAACTGACAGCTAAAACTGACAAAAACTTTTACAAGGCTTAAAAAGAACCAAAAAAAGGCAAATAAAAAAGTCTTCCTGTTTGCTAGGGAAAAAACCATTAAATGGCACCTATTCTAATAGACACATTCTGACAATATCTGTATGATTAAAAAATTAAAAGTCCTCTTAAAAAAATTAAAAGTTCTCAGTATAATACTACTTGCCTGGATATAAGGGACCAGTATTGGCAGAATCTTAAGAGGAAAAGGTTTGGTTGAAGAATTTATTTAGCCAGATAAAACTGGCTACTGTGTGAAACAAAGATATAACCTTAGATACACAAGATTTCAGAAAACAGGTTATTCCAATTAAACTTCTTGGGAGGAAAAATTACCTTAAATCCTATTGCCTATTAAAAATAGAATCAAAATTAAGAGTCAAGAATAGATCAGCTTTACTGAAGGGAAAATACAGCAAAAGTGAGCTGTACAGAAACCAAACTAAAGAACCGCATCTTAAAAGTTACTATCATATGTGAAATGAATCGCCAGGCCAGGTTTGATGCTTGATACAGGGTGCTCAGGGCTGGTGCACCGGGATGACCCAGAGGGATGGAATCGGGAGGGAGGTGGGAGGGGGGTTCTGGAGGGGGAACACATGTATACCCATGGCGGATTCATGTCAATGTATGGCAAAAACAACATGATAATATAAAGAAAAAATAAATAAATAAAAGAGGGAAAAAAAAGTTACTATAAGTAGAGATACAGAACTGAATACAAATAGTAAATTTTTATTGAAATATAAAATTATTCCTAAAAGATGAAACATACATTATAAAAACAATAATAATTAATTCAGTATACTCATAGAGGCTGGGGTGGGGAAAGAGTAACTATAAGAGAAATAAGAGTATTAAATTATAAGCCTTCCACAGCTCCTTATTATTACTTATTATCAGTAACTATTAAAAGAGTCTATCTTGTCAAATCCCTGGAGAAGATAAAAGCCAACGATATATGGTCTAAACCAGATATCAAGGAAGAAAGAAAAGAACTATGAAAGATAGTGGAAAGTTGTAAAATTAAATGTAAATAAGGAAAAAATGCTTAATATAAAACAAGTTCTCTCAGTTACTTTTACAATTACCTATAGCTAAATTAAAGACACACATCTCAAATTAAAAACAGAAATAATTAAGAAGAATACACACAAAAAGGAAGTTAATAAGAATATCAATTGTTGACAATGTAAAATTCTTATAAAAGGCATTTAACTGCATTACGGTAATTTTAAGTTTATGAAAGCTAAATTTGCAGTGAAGCTGTGATTAGTAAACTTCTGTGCATCAAATCATGTAACATCAAAATGTAAGTAGTGAAGTCTACTTTATAGACAAGGAGAATTTATAAACAAGGAGAATTTTATAGAAATATTTGTGGAAACCTAGCAACTCGGGCTTTAATAAAGAAGAATACAGATACCGCAAGGTTTTGAATATTTATATTATTTGTTTTATATCATCTTGTGTTTTTAAGATTAGATATGATAATATCCACAGGCAGAACCAAATACACATCTGAAGAACCTTGGCTTAGTCCAGTAAACCAAAAAACTAGAAGAGTCTTCAAGTGCACATGTGTGGATGGGAGCAGTACTTCATTAAGATGAGGTGGTGAGAGAAACTACAATAAGCTGCAAAAGGAACTGGAAAGAGGGAGCTAGCACAGTTTGCTCTCAACGGTCCAGAAGTGCTGATGAGAAGCCACCAGAGCAGGAACCAGGAGAAAGGAAAGGAAAGTGGGACCGCGCATACTAGGATGACAGAAAGAAGAGGCACCAAGACTAACATGCCCGAGTTTCTAGCTGGCATCACAAACCAGCGGGAAGAACAGCCTTCTGCAGGTGGACTGAGAGCTCAGTTTCAGATTCCTTGGTCTGGGAGACAAGAAAATCTCTGGACGATGATGCCCACAGATGGGGTGTGATGGGGACAGTATTGTTTTATATGGTAGCTCTGCCACAAGTTACATGGGGGCTCAGCCTCCCTAGGCAACTGGAAATATGGAAGTAGCAAGTGAGGTATAAAGATGTTCGTCTGGGAAGAACAGGTCTAAATACCACATTTTAGAATAAAAGATTGGATGACTATACTTAGAAACAATAAAGAAAAAGAAGGAGTGCCTGAGAACCAAGTTTGGAGAGCACTCCAAGTTAGGGAAAAGGAGACCATCCAGGAGATAAACAGAAGAGCAGTGTGCTCCGGAAAAGAGGACATCTTTCTGCATAAAGGGACAATAGCCATGGAAACAAGAGAGAGAGCAGTGAGTCTGAGAACAGTAACGAGGCAAGATGCTCAGACTTGACTACAAAGTGACTCCATGTCTCCATCCGAAGAGGACTTCTGTTAAGTAGTGGGGACAGAAGTCAAAACCAGATCATTAAGGAAGAAGTGGCAGGAACAGACATCAGAGCAGTGGGTGGACGCTGCCCAGCTTGAGGAGCTCATCTAAAAATGAGGGGAAGGCTTCCCTGGTGGTCCAGTGGTGAAGAATCACCTGCCAGTGCAGGGGACGTGGGTTCAATTCCTGGTTTGGGAAGATCCCACATGCTGTGGAGCAACTAAGTCTGTGAGTCACAACTACTGAACCAGCACTCTGGAGCCTGCAAGGTGCAACTACTGAAGCCTGCTCACCCCAGAGCCCGTGCTCAGCAACACAAGAAGTCACCACAAAAAGCAGCCTGTGCACTGCAGGGAAGGGTAGCCCCTGCTCGTCACAACTAGAGAAAGCCCGCACCCAGCAATGAAGACCCAGTGCAGCCAAACATAAATAGATCAATAAATCTTAATTTCTTTAATTAATAAAAAAAATAAAAATGAGAGGACCAAAAGGTCAGAGATGTGGCTGGGGGTCAGATGAAGGGCTCTGACCCTGTGAACAAGAAAGGAGTCACAACTCATGAAGCCTGTGCCATCATGCCAGTAAACTGTCTGCTGACCTGGAAGTGCAGTGGAGTCTCTCAGTCGTGTCCGACTCTGCGACCCCAGGGACTGTAGCCTACCAGGTTCCTCCGTCCATGGGATTTTCCAAGCAAGAGTACTGGAGTGGGGTGCCAATGCCTTCTCCAGCAGATCTTCCCAATCCAGGGATTAAACCCGGGTCTCCCGTATTGTAGGAAGATGCTTTACCATCTAAGCCACCAGGGAAGTCACGGAGACAAGCCATTGACAATTCACAAACTATCCTTTCCACAAACTTCTGAAAATTTAGCAAAGTAAATCACAGCTAGACTGCTTGATGCTATTTTTAAATGAACAGACTTTATTTTTTAAAGTAGTTTTATTCTTTTTGCTTGATGCTACGTCAGGTCCCATAAAAGAAAGAAATCAAGTCCCCAAAGAAAGCAACATTCAAACATGCAATGAAACTGGCATCTTAAAGACAATGTGTGAATGGATACATTCACATTTTTAATCATTTTCTGGGAACTTAATGAAGAACTTTACATATAATCTTCCCCTGTTCTTACCTCCCTTTGTACTCCCAATGCACTTCCAAAATGTTCCCTGAATTCTGGTCATCAACAAATACCACAAAATGTATTTCATCTGCCTGGGCCTGAATTCTCTTGCACCGAGCTATTCTTTCATTCCACAGATACTTACCAAGCCCCTACTATGCACAAGCAATATTCCAAGCACTACAGACATAGCAGAGGACAAAATCAATGGAGAAAAACCCACCCCTCGTAGAATTTATAATCTGGTAAAGGAGACAGATAATAAAATTGATTCAGAGAACAGAGAGCTAGTTAGATGATGTTAAATGCTATAGTGGGATGAGAAAGAGGAAAGGGGGACAGGAAATAAGCCAAGCAAAGAGTGGTCAGGAAAGGCCTAACTAAGGGGTGTTATCCAAGCAGACCTGAAGGAGGTGAGGGAGCAAACCACTCGGCTGACTGTGGCAAGACTTCTGCAGGCAGGGGGCTATGCAGGAGAGCCCACAGGCAGGAGTGCGCCTGGAGCCTGGCATGCTGGAAGAACAGCAAAGATGCCAGAGGGACTGAACCACAGGAGTGGGGGAGGGGAGGGGAGACCACGGGGGCCTTGTAGCCATTGTCAGGGCTTTGGCTGTTCTAGGATATGACAGGAAGCGTCAAGGGGATCTGGAACACAGGGATCAACGCCTTGACAAATGCGCTCAGAATGAGGTTTTGAGAACTATACTTTTTGCAGTAAATGCACAAGGAAACTAGTTGCAAAGCCACTGAGATGGCAGCTTTAGACCAAGCTGCTAACAGTGGCAGGTGTGAGAAATGGCTGGCTCTAAATATTAATATATTTTGAAGCTAGAGCCAAGAGTATCACTGAAGGCTTGGATGTGGGAGTAATTTTGGCACAAGCATTCGGCTGGAAGGATGGGACTGCCACTAACTGAGAGGGTCAGCTTGTAGGTGGGCAGAGGGGAGTGAGAGGAGCTCCATCGGGGACACGTCATTTGTGACACTGTTTAGACTTCCAAGTGGAGACGTCAGTAGGCAGTGAGGCACACAAGCCTGTTTGGGGAGAGACTCTCCCATGTGGACAAAAAGCACGGAGACAACCATCACAGGTCACTGCTTGCTGATGAAACCACACGGAGACACAGGGACAGAAGTCTGTGTGGGCACACTCAGCGATGGCACTACTCTCGGGGGAGGCAAAGCATGAAGACAGCACACGTGGGGCCCAAGAACTTACTGGAACACTGGAATGACTCTTTCCCCAGGAGCGTTTTATCACAAACCAAACACTGCAGAACCCCAGAGAACGTTCCAGGGACAAACTGATGTCGAGTCAGTTTCTCTTTGTCTTTGGCATCCTTGCCCTTTGTCTTCAGATATGGCAGTGGCGGCAAAGTGGGGGAAAAACAAGAAGAGAGAAATGTTCAGAGCCAGCCAACCTACAGAAGTCACACAAAGTCTTTACGTGTCTATCAGGATAGAAGGGCCACACGTCGAGAGACACGATAATGCCAAAATGTAACAGCTACCGGGATGAAGTGGTCTCTGTATTTCCAATGACTTGGAAAATACCCCCACAAGAAATGTAGAGATATTTAAACGTGTGTGTATAAAATCTATGGTAAGTGAATTTAAAGGGAAAGTGCAAACTATACTAATTGCTCAGAAACTGAGCCATTCATGCTTTATAGATGGTAGGCATAAAACCTTAATTACCTTCGATTTATTCCGAGGGCTGGTCATCCTATTCATGAGGAAGCTAAAAGTTCGGCTCACTTTGTATTTTTCAGATTCTGATTTGGCAGGTATGATGTATTTATCCCATTCTTCTTCCTCAATTCTACAAAAAAGAACCTGTTATCACAGCTTGTAAAACTTATCAGAAAGAGCAAAAACACCAGGAGTCATACATACATATGTGTGTGTATAGACAAATACACAGATGTATTTTACACATATATTTTTGTGTATATATATGATACGTATATTTAAGCATAAATTTTTTCAGCCTTTAATGGTTATTCTAAAGATAAGAATAGAAACTATCAAAAATACATCTTATAGATGAATAGGTGAACAGGTATGTGATAAGGCGACTATCTCACAGTATTAACAATTACCGAATCTAGGTGGTGGAAACAGGTATTCAAGTATATAATTCTTTCAGTTTTTCCGAATACTTTAAACATTTTTATATTAAAATATTGGAGAAATAAAGGAAATCTTAGAATTACAACTTTATTCTGAAAACATTCATCTCCCTATTTACCATGTTAATAGAATTTTTCTAGTACCCAGAAGCCAAATAACTAATGACATGAAACTGGGATTTTATTCATTTTTGGAACAGAGATAATACTCAGAAGACACATTTCTTTGTCCATATAGCTTGAGAAACAGATAATCTGCCTCAAGGCTCTGTCTCTCCCACTCAGTCAGGTTTTCTGCAACCTGAGATTCTCTCTGTTGGAAAGGAGAGAAGACTACAGAAACTCCCTCAAAATAATAGGCAAGCTAAAGGTAACTGTACCCAATCTCTGAACACACTGAACAGCATTTATTTTCCACTAGTCCACGGAATCACTCTTTAGGAGGAACAAAATGGTCCCCACTATGAAAACAAAACTTCTCTGGAACTTTCTTATTTTCCCAGAACTGATCTTCCTTTATTTCCAATCTTATCACAGAAAGAGAAAGCATGAATACATTAAAGATCAAGCAGATGACATTTCTGCAGACTATTTCCATAATAAACATTTCACAGCCAGTGTCTCTCCAACCCCCTCAGACTTCTCATCTGTCAGTGTGAGTGGCTAATACATTCATCTCTGGGAAATACTTTCCAAAAGCAAGCATACCATAGATATGTATGAAATGTAAAATGACAGCTTTCTAGAACTTCAATTTTTCCTATCTAATCAAAGACTAAATTATTTCTAAGGTTCTTTCTCGCACTTAAATACAACATGTAATTACCTGGTACACATTAAACAAAACTAAGTTATTTGACCTTTCTATTAGACTTGAGAATTCAAATCTACAAATGCATTTAAAATAAATAAGGAATACTTCAGAGCTACCTCTTGGTCCTGCAGGACACTGTGTGTCCTGACGTTGAAACTCTGCAGTTAGTGCAACTGGGTTTGCTACTTACAGAAAATAATTTAAAAGGTAAACAGAAATGCAAGTGTCTGACAACTAGTCAGAATAACACGAGGAACTCAGGCCTTCTTATTTCCCTTCTACTTTCACAGCCTCCTTCTCAGATAACTCACTGGTTAATATATCCATAAATTTCTATACCGCTTGTGTTTTAAGCATCCTACTTTGCAAAACTCTTGGAATAATATGGAATGGAGAAAAAGCAAAACTCTTGGAATAATATGGAATGGAGAAAAAAGTACATTTGAAAGCTGAAAAAATCCTCTCTGGAACACCTTTTGGGACCCCATAAGGAGTCCCAAATATCTAAGAGAAGAACAATATGCAAGGAGACCTAACTCTTGGAACTAAAGAATGATAAGATCAATGTGAATTCTGAAGTCAAGAAGTCCTCTCTCCTACTTCACAGCAGGAACACAATACTCTTTCAAATAAAAGAAAACGTATTCTTGTTTACCAGACTCTATTCCAAATTCCTTCCCATGCTATAGAAAACTGTATCAAGAACAAGGTACAGCTTTGATTTAAAACCTATATATTACTCAGCATTAAAAAAAAATTCATTTGAATCAGTTCTACTCAGGTGGACAGAACTGGAGCCTATTATCCAGAGTGAAGTAAGCCAGAAGGAAAAACAAAAATACAGTATACTAACGCATATATATGGAATTTAGAAAGATGGTAATGAGAACCCTGCATGCGAGACAGCAAAAGAAACGCAGGTGTATAGAACAGTCTCGTGGACTCTGTGGAAGAGGGCAAGGGTGGGATGATATGGGAGAATGACATTGAAACATGTTAATTATCATATGTGAAATCAATCGCCAGCCCAGGGTTGATGCTCGGGGCTGGTGCACCGAGATGACCCGGGGGGAGGGAATCGGGAGGGAGGAGGGAGGGGGGTTCTGGAGGGGGAGCATATGTAAACCCATGGCGGATTCATGTCAATGTATGGCGAAACCAACACAATAAAGTAAAGAAAATTTAAAAAAAAAAAAAAGAAAGAAAGAAAAGAAAAAAATAATAAATAAATAAAACCTATATGTACACCTAATTTACCAAATATCTATATGGGAGATAGTTAAGGACTGGGAAGCCTGGTGTGCTACAGTGCATGGGGTCAGAGAGAGTCAGACATGATTTAATGACTGAACAACAACATATACTTCTTCTAAAAGTGACATAAAATTATACCCTTTCATCTTTAAACTCAAAGGCTGAGAAGAACATTTGAGTTTAAACCAAAGGTTTAAATAAAATTTTTTGGTTTAAATAAACCAAAAAATACTGAAACACTAAATATTAGAAACCCTGAACCATCTAACCTGGTAGACAGTGAGTATCACCCACTTTCAGATTATAAGAATGAAAATCACGCTCCTAAGTGTTCAAAGTTGAAGTCTCAACTCTGTCAATTTTCAATTTGGATAACTGGAGCTTTTTAAACACTTAGATGCCCAGTTCTTTAAAAAAAAAAAAAATCTTCTGGGCAGATGGTTGATTCCATGTTTCAAATCTAATTTAGCTATGTGGTATTCACTTATATAACAATTAGGTACTTTTAGAGAAGAACTCAGAGGAAAAAATCCTCAACTGGTTTCATAACAGAATGTAACAGCCTTCAATTTATCAAAATCGGTAAAACTTTACTTAAACTCTTTCCACATCCCAGAACAAGAATGCTTAACTCTATTATTGATTTGATGACCAGTAAGATTACCCACAATACAGTTTTACAAGCCCTATTCTTCAGAGAATCTTTATAACTTTTTAATAGATAAACAGACATTTAAAGTATCTTAATAATGTGGATATAGCCTCAATATCTTAATTCCTAACTGATTTTTTTTTAAAGAACTGGGCATCTAAGTATTTAAAAAGCTCCAGTTATCCAAATTGAAAACTGACAGAGTTGAGACTTAACTTTGAACACTCAGAAGCTCAGTTTTTTTTTTTAAATAAAAGGTAGTAGATCCATCAGATTTAAGATGGATGGTGGCAATAAAATAACTGAGTCATACCATATAATCCTAAGAACTTGGGGTAGATGAAGTGTCTGCTCCTATAGGAATGAGCCTGCAAGGTCCAAAATGAGCCCCCTGTCCTTTTACCTGGCTGCACTCTTTTCCAGAAACTAAGTGATCAACATAAATAAGGGAGTTCCACAGAAGGCAAACCCTCAAGTAAGTATCTACAACATGACCAAAGCAAAGCATTAGGGTCTAGTCAGGTATCATATTGGTGTAACCAACAAGCTATCAGGAATACAGTAGGTGAGGTGAAAGACTACTCTACTGGATATGCCAGGGGATACGTCTAAGGAAGTTGGATGCTTTCGGGATGTAGACCAGAGACAGACTAAAGAATGGGGGAAAAAAAAAAACAGGAATGAGGAATATGAGAGAAAGAGATGCTCCCTATACATCCCATCCAAGTTAATACTTTTTGTTGTTGCTGTTCAAGCTCTTTTACTTTTTATCTCTTTAATTCTAAATTCATTTATTTTTTAATTGAAGGATAATTGCTTTACCGAATTGTGTTGGTCTCTGCCAAACATCAACACAAATCAGCCATAGGTATACATATATCCCCTCCCTCTTGAACCTCCCTCCCATCTCCCTCCCCACCCCACCCCTCTAGGTTGTTAACAGAACTCTGATTTGAGTTCCTGAGTCATACAGCAAATTCCCATTGGCTATCTATTCTACATGTGATTATGTAAATCTCCATGTTACTCTCTCCTTACACCCCACCCTCTCTTTCCTCCCTGCTGCCCCATGTCCATGAGTCTGTTCTCTGTCTGTGTCTCCATTCAAGCTAACACATTTTATAAGTCAGTACTTAACCAATTCTGACATTGGTTCTTTCAGTCCTAAATTCCTCTCCTGATGGAAAATATTTTTGATTTAAAAAAAAATCTTTACAATCAGTCCATTACTTCTTCAATTGTTAAAAAGATGGCAAGGAGAAGACTGTTAATCAAAATGATGACTAGAATGATGAACAAATTCCAGAAGTAGTCAGTAAATCATTTAAATGAGTAATAAACATAAATCATCTAAAATGGTGCCAGGCACATAAAAACACCCAACAACAGTTACTGCTCTCTGCTGTCATCATCGTCGTTGTCCTGATGTGGTCCTCATCAGCCTATTCTTTAAAGGGCATTCTTAGTCTGTCTCTGTTTCAAAATTTCTATTCTGGTTTCCAAAAAAAAGGAACAAAAGGAGATTTCTTTTTCTTCTTCATACTTCCAGTCTAGATTTAAAGCAAAATAGTCCATTCTGATCTATATAGTAAAAGATCTCAGAGTTTGAGCATTAATAGCACCCAAATTAAAACTATTTTCTTCCTTCTCACATGGTCTCTCAAAGTCAAACATTTGTGCCATTTCTGACATAACCCCAGGGCTATTTCACAGTGTGACTCATGAACTGTTAGTTTCTCAAGACCCACGGAACACAGCAGTCCAGTCTGCAGGCTCATCGGCTGCCTGAGGTTAACTCCAAGGATAGTTTTACCTTCTAGAGGCAAGAGCAGTTTAGAGCGTACAGCTTCTAAATCTGCATATTAATCAGAAAGTTGATAACGTTCGAAGCGTTTTCTGTATCAATTATTCTTTGTTTCACACTTAGCACTTCTAAACAAGATTCCACGACCACAGATGGCAGGGACATCAGGCACTTTCTATAACTGGCACAGGGGCGTGTTACCACGCAGCAGTCTTCCTGTTGTGGTGGACAGACCTAGTGAGACCCCGACGCCTCTAAAGCAGGTGGGCTCACGCTGCTCCCCACTGTCCTGTGCATGGAAGTGTTTGGCTTTGAAAAGGACCCCAGCCTACTCTGTCCCTAGCTCCTAGAAAGGAGCAGCTGGCACACTTACACCCATACGGATCACAAAGGGAGCAAAGCCTCAGGCAGGTATTGGAGACTACTGAACAGGTATGGAAACTGATGGCCAAACATTGCCAAAGATGGATCAAACAGTGCCTCAGGAAGTCTGATAGAGTTAAAATACCTTTTTTCTCTTGGTGGCTCCGGCAAGCTGTAAGCTCTCTGCTCTAAAAGACACAGAACAACAAAATGAAAACAAAGGCAGACGAACTAGCAGTCATGTGTTAATCTGAAGGGCACACAATGTATTCAACTCTACGTTATCATTATACATACCACCGGTTAGCAAATAACAAGAAAATAAGTTACTTTATATAACTAGGGCACTGCTCCAGATATCTTTATCACTTTCCCTAATTTGGAGAAAATGGAGAGGAGGCCAAAACACAGCAACATTTAATGATTTTATGAACCAAGTTAGCATTAGCAAGGGCAGCAGACATTTTCAGAAGGGTGGAAAACCAGTTCTATCTTTCTCGGTATCTCTCACTAGGGCTTCATCCCCTGTTCTTTTTTTTTTAACTTTTTATTTTATATTGGAACAGAGCCAATTAACAATGCTGTGATAGTTCAGGCAGACAGCAAAGGGACTCAGCCATACATACACATGCATATCCATTCTCCCCCCAGTTTCCCTCCTATCCCTTCATTCTTTATCCTTACCACTCGTTTCCCAACATAATACAGAATCAATAAATATCTTAGTGGCTTTTTCGCAAAGCTTAAAAGAAATGCCTTGAGAGCCAGCCTAAGGGAGAGTCCACTTTAATATACCTGTAGTGCCTTCATGGGGCAGTCAGTTTGGAGTGGCTTTGTGGCTTATGGGAGAGGGAGAGTCCCTGCCCCACCGGACTTGGGGGTGGGAGAGTAGAAAGAGGAGACTCAGGCAAGCACCTTAGCACCCCCTTGTTTCCCCGGCTGGAGTATCCACTGCAGGGATGGAGCAGAGACACGAGGTACACAGTGAGGGAGGCTGAAGGGGGGATGGCCACCGTGGAGCGCACCAGCCAGGCAGGGACAGATCCTTTACTTTTACAATCCGGGAGAGCAACGGGGCAAAGCCAGGCTGCAAAGGGAAATGGACCAGATGGACATGCGGGAAAACTAAGAAATACACATCCTCTGGAATGCGGAACTTCAATGCTGAACCCAAGACTATCTTGAAGGTAGTAGAAAACCCACTGTGAAGAATCTGAAGACTTTTATATTCCTCCCATTAAATATTCTGTAAATTAAGTCATGGGCAGAAAGCATTATTCTCATTGTACACAGACTGAAGTGTCAGGAGAATAAGCCATATAGCCATAATAATCAAGCTAATAAAGTAACAGAATCAGACTCAGGCAACTGGACAAAATCTAATAGGATTTCATACATCAGAGCACAAAAATGTTCAAAAGTACATTCACTTCACTCCTCAAATTCTTAACTGTAGAGCACTTTTGTCTGCCTTAGTGATGCTGTAATTGTCATTTCAACTTTGAGAATATTCCTTTTTATCTAAATCCATGAACTACCAAAGGGAATTATAGTGAATTTTGTTTTATGTATAAAGCATTAAATAATAAAGTTGCCACCATTGTATTCTGGGTGCAAAAAAACAGAAACAAACAAAAAAAAGCATGAGAAATTATCATGAGTAACCCTTTGGAAATGATAAGGAAGACAGAACATTACAAATAAGTATAAGAAAGACTGAAAGGCCATCCTATCTTTGTCTATCTATATTATAGCTCATGTACAGGAGTTTCCCACTGGGAAAAGGAGACTTGGAAGCTGTTCAAATAGAAAAAAATTTAGAGCTACTCAAAACTCATTGATCGAGGATTTATAAGAACACAAATGTTAATTTACCTCTGATTAAGCAGACTGAACAATGAAACATTAGAACACATCTTCAAAGCAGTCAAGCTTTCACACATGTGCTATGATCATACACACACACACACACGGTTAAAATTATTTCTTTCTCCTTAAGAGTTACTCTTTACAGTCCTATGATTTTGACTGACGTAAATGATATCAACCCAAATGTTTGCTACCATAGGAGAATATCCATTGGAATCTTTGTACATTTAGTGTTTAACCTCAATCTAAATTGCCTGTTTGTAATTCTTAACTCTGGAGAGTATCAAACTTCATTCAACAGCCCTATTTTTAAATATACTGTCTTAAGACAAGCTTTTATTCACAGAAAAAAAAAACAGGGAATTAATTTCAGTTTCTTATTCTTATTCTTTCTAATTCAAATGCAAATATTTAAGGAATGTATGTAAAGCAAAAATACCCTTCCTTATTCATTAAAGAACTCATAAATCAGGGCTCTTTTCCTTACAAACTTCAATTTTTCTCTCAAGATTTCAAACATCATAACTGTCAGAATTTAACAATCAGAGATACTAGAGACAAAAAGGCAAAGGTACCATTTTGCACACTGCACAGAAAACATAAGTGTTTTCCAAATAGTTATAGCACAAAGTTAATTCACCATCTCTAAGACCATCAGTGAAACCATATTAAAACTGTCATTAAAAGGAATCCCAACCTAAGCTAAGGTCAGGGGTACCTGGAGATCCTAGAAAGACTCTCAGCATTAAAAAGAAAAATCCAGGGCAAATTCAATCCATCTTCTACTCCTGTCCCCTCAAGGTACTTGTATCCTTGCTTTTTCTTAGTCCTTTCTCTCCATCCTTCCATTCTAAAAATCAAACCTGACATTTGTATCAGTGTTGTTTTCTCTTCTTCCAAAAAGACATTCCAGGAAGAAAAAGGAAAAAAAATGCCTTGCAGCACTTGTTTTGTATTTTATGCATTTTGTCTGGTATATTCATTCAGCAAATATTGATTGAACATCTCCATTCATGAGTCATTGTTTAAGAATGGCAGGTCCAAGCACAAAGGTTATGCTTTCAATATTGCTCCACATAGCATAAAAATGCAAAGTAATGGCAATGTAACAAAGCAAGAATAAGAAAAATAAAGGAGTAAAATAAGTCTCATTTTAAATATTCTAAATATTGAGAATAATTAAGCACATCTCTTGCTTTCTGAGTCTTCTAAGACTCTTAAGGATAACAGACCAAAAAAAGGCATTATCTGATATACTGACAAAAAATTTGTAATAATACTATATACTACAGACTGACATTAATACTTCAAAATAACACCTTTAAATGTAATTATTACATAATACACTATGAACAGGAAGTATTAAATAATCACACTCCAGAATTAAGCTAACAATTGGGGTAGCAGCTAAGAGGGACTCCAAGGGCAGCTCTGAGTTGCCCACAACTATTCTACTTATTGATCTGAATTCACTTTTGAAAATTCATCAAGCTACATGCTTATAAAATGCACTCCTTTCTGTATGTATCAGTTCAGTTCAGTAGCTCAGTCATGTCTGACTTTTTGCAACCCTATGGACCTCAGCATGCCAGGCCTCCCTGTCCATCACCGAGTCCCGGAGCTTGCTCAAACTCCTGTCCATCAAGTCGGTGATGCCATCCAACCATCTCATCCTCTGTCGTCCTCTTCTCCTCCCACCTTCAGTCTTTCCCAGCATCAGGGTCTTTTCCAATGACTCAGTTCTTCACATCAGGTGGCCAAAGGATTGGAGTTTCAGCTTCAGCATCAGTCCTTCCAATGAATATTAAGGACTGATTTCCTTTAGGATGGACTGATTTGATCTCCTTGCAGTCCAAGGAACTCTCAAGAGTCTTCTCCAACACCACAGTTCAAAAGGATCAATTCTCTGTATGTACACTGTATTTCAATTAAAATTTGATTGTATAAAAGTTTATCTATAATTGTTTACATGGGGCACAAAACATACTGTTTGAGATACACCTATTTGTGTTTCAATTATGTTGTTACTTTAACTTGCTAAAGTTCCTCATTAAATAAAGAAATTAAGATAATCCAAATCCAAAAAAAAAAAAAAAAGATAATCCAAATCCATTTTGCAATCCTTTGCCTCTGGGGAGTTGGGTTAGTTCAGCACTAATTTACTTAAATAAAATTCTCTAAAGTCCTCACAATAATAAACCTAGAATAAATTCTAGTTTACATAGCCCTTGAGGAAAACATTTTATTTAAAAAAAATAAGGCAGCAGAGAGGTATGTACATATTTGTGATTTCATCAAAATAAAATTCATACTTTATATGATATCCAGTGAGCTGAGGGTTTTGCTAAAGTTTAGAAAAATCAATAATGAAAATGAAATTAAGAATACTTGCCTGCTCCTCTTACATGTTTTATGCACTTTTACTAGCAGAAAATCCACTCTGGAAAAGAATGCTTTCACAGCCAAATGGTAAATAATGCTTACCTTCAACTGAATTACACACTGTAAAATCACGGATCAATCGAGTTTTTCCTAAAGAACTTTTGGGTGATGAGCAGGAATACGAACGTGAACGGATTCCAGAAAACAATGATTCCTAAAAGAAATCATTACAAAGCTTTTTAAAAAAATTCTATAGATGACTTGAAAGTCTGCACTCATCATCAACGTTACTAAATCAGGACCTGTACCAAAAGATTCAACTTGAATATTTCTGATGTAACCTTATTAACAATTTGTTTCTGTTTGTCTCTCATAACTCTAAAGGCTGCTATCGTCTTTTGAATGTTTTAGTAAACTTGAGCTCCAGGAAAATAGTTCCTATATACTTTATGCAAGTATATAGGATATACTCAAGTATCTACTTAGGATACAAGTATGATATTCTAACCATGAGGGTTAAAAGTGAAAAATGAAGTCACATGATTTTCTCTGCATATTCAGTGAGTCTAACTGTTTTTTTGACCTGGGTTGTCATTTATTTTTATAATTTTAAACTGTAGCATTTAAGCAAAATTCCATATGAACTGAGATCTCTATACATAACAATTATTAGAAGGTAGAGAAACAGTCACCTAAAATTATGTTTTTAAAAGTTCCTAACGGCTATTTCCCGAGGGCTTCCCTGGTAGCTTATATGGCAAAGAAGCTGCCTGCAATGCAGGAAATCAGGGTTTGATCCCTGCGTTGGGAAGATCCCCTGGAGAAGAGAATGGCTACCCACTCCAATATTCCTGCCTGGAGAATTCCACAGACAGAGGAGCCTGGCGGGCTACAATCCATGAGATGGCAAAATCGGACATGACTAAGTGACTAACACACAAAGGCTATTTGTAATATTAGCTGCAGCCTCCAAAATAAGAATGCATCAGAGCATATCCTTCTAGTCTTTGCTCATCTTTCAACAGATCTTCCATCCAGCACTTCCTGGGATTTTGTTTGAATTATCACTGGTTTATACAGTTTAACGTTATCCCTTTTAAATGACCTGCTGTTTTCTTCCTGTTTGCGCAACCACCTATTATTTCTATCACTATATTAGCAACATATATGAACGTATAAGAAGGCAAGATAATAAAAACATGTTTTTCTTACATGTTCTAGAAATCTTACATGAATGTGCAACAGAATGTCACTAAAGCCATTTATGGTACCAAAACCCATCCAACAGAGGCCATGTGGACTTAGGACTGGTGCCCACCTCCCATTAACTATTAAGATACCACTTAAGGTTAGAGGTAAAAGAAAGTGCTGCAAAATGTGTTACTAAAATTAAGGCAGCAGCAACAGGCCTTCGGAAACACTATTTTCTTTTGTTCTCCATAAACAACAGTACATGTTTGCCTTAGGCTCATGGTTTAAAGAGACTGGAGGAAAGTTGAAAATAGAAGCCTGACCTTGCTTTGAAAGGCCCTGAGCCATGGTTCCATGATTTTCTTATATGGAAAGGCCCAGTGGGCTGGAGGTCAAAAGGCCAACCTAAGTTGTCCCCTAACAGTGAGTTGGCCACAAAGGGACCGAGTGTCATCCTCTGCATTGAAGTCAAGCATGGTAATCATTTTTCCTAACAATAGGAATTTGAAAATTACCCAGAATTCCTTGGCAAAAAGTTGTACAGGGTAATTACAAAGGCAAGACAAGCCATAATTTACAGGACAGAGTCTTCTTAAAAGTGAACAGTACAGAACTATTTCACAGAGAATTACTTTTCCTTTTAAGTAATTACAAGTCTGAGAAATAGCTACATGAACAACCATATCTAATTCTTATTATCCAGAAATATCACATGACCTTTAGTTTCAGAAGATGATGACAGCTCTACAGACCTCAGAGCTGAGGGTACAGGATTCAGGTTCTGGGGTCAGAAGGCCTAGATTTTGAGTTCTGACTCTATCATCAAGCTTTGGGCAATGTGGACATCTAATCTCTGCAGAACTTTAACAGACCAAAAATTAAAATAAAAATACCACTTTATATTCTAGGTGAGTTATGAGAAAATTACATGATCTGTACATTCATGAAGCATGTTTTGCATATTGTAGAGCATACTATAAAAATAAAACATAACCATATGTTTGAGATAAGAGATATTAAGGCACAGCACACGTCGTTTTATAGTGCTTTACTCAAACACCGTGCATTTACAGTAGTAATCTCAATTTAAAAAGAAAACAAGTGGACAAGAGAAATAAAAAAGAAAACATAGGTCCAAATAGAGAAAGGCTTCCCTGTAAGACTGGAAGAGTTTAGTCATTTCAAGAAACCACAACGAAATGAAACTCCAATGTGAAAATGCCAAAGACACAAAAGCTGTCTCCTGTGGAAAAACTAACAGAGTCTATGGTATTCCAGATGAGTTCATGCAGCTCAACAAATGTTACCTCTGCCTTGGCAATATTATTTACCTCATCACCAGCACCAAGTAAAATTTTATATGTGCAAGACAAGCTTGATCATTTAAACTCACTTCATACTACCAGCCTTTCTCCCATTGCTTAAGGGATGATGGCAGAAAAACACTGCATAAAATGGTAAAATTTTCCAAATACATGAAAGATGATCTGTGTTGGTGGGGATTCATGAAAATAAATCAGCCATTGTGTGTAAGGACTATACACATCAGAATGTGAGAGAGTAAAAGGACAGACTCATGAAGTTCATGGGTCTTCAATTAAAAAAAACGTTCACGCACGTTACCATAAACATAATTTGTCTTTCAGAGATGAGCAGATTTAGACAACATATTTTCCAGGCTTTTAATAAACCGAATGAATACTAATAAGAATACCTTCTGCTGCAGGCTACTTGATAAAGAAAATGATTCCGTCCTGGAGATATTAAAATCTGGCTCTGTGTTGGTCTCAAAAGAGTCCAATTCATCCCCACGAGTAATGCCAGTTCTCGAGGAGCTCTGACACACTGGAGTGTAGCAATTGAGCAACTGCTCCGAATGGCCCTCTCCTTCACTGTCAGCATCCAGGGCATCAAGGCTGGAACTGGAGCAAAAAGCAAATAAACAACAAAGTCATCAAGTAGGACAGAGCCATGGCTCTCTATCTCCCTGAATTCAGATTCTCTATTGGTGTCAGCTAAAAGGGGCTCTCATTCAATACCTAATAAAATTCACATTTAAGTGATTTTTATCATTTTTTCCTCTCCTCTCATCCTTAATAGATCTTCTTAAACAAGATTTTATGTTCCCCCAAATGAACATTTCCACCTAGCAAAAGTCATTTCAAACTAGTACTATCTTCATTATTTCTGTTTTGTAAACATAATTATTGGGCTTCCCTGGTGGCTCAGATGGTAAAGAATTTGCCTGCAATGCAGGAGACCTGGGTTTGAATATTACAAGGCCCAAATAGCTAACCTTCAAATATTAGAAACACAGACAAAACAGAGCCACTGAGCCTTCGAGTGGAGAGGGGGCAGGCTCTGGGGCAAATTACTTGTGAAAAAAGCAGCAGGGCTTTCTTTCCTTCACCCCTGGACAAGTCAGGAGGGTGGAAGCACACTAAGGAGACCTGTGAAGCTCTCATTCCAGAACTGGTGTCAAGAAATGGGTCAGACACGAGTCAAGTGAGATTTCAAACATGTCATGTTCAGTTACCAATTTTAGAGATTAAAAAAAATGATTCCTATGAAAACTCCATTTCAGAAGCAGGTGGTGATGCTGCTAACTTACTGCTTTTCTTTCCTCATTTAACTTTGATAACCACAAAATTAAAAGGCAAGAATTTGACCTTGCACCTTTCCAGCTCCTTCCATTCCATCTACATTTTAAGCCACTCAAGCTTTGAGGCTGAGAACTTCCACAGGCATGTTAATGCTAATCCGTTTTTTAAATGTAGTTTTTCTTTGGCTGTTATACTCCTGGAGCTAAAATTTTAATAACAACACAATAAATCATCTTGATTTTGAAATAGAACCAGAGACAGACTTCAAATTTGGTTATTTTCCTTGTCTCTTGTGTCAAAGCAGAGCCCAAAATGTCCCATCAGTTTAATTTGCAGCCATGACCACACAAGCATCTTTAAAACTATAATTCACACAATAAAAATCTAGAGATCTTTTATTATCTATGCACTAGACATCACTCTTGGTACCAATACCTGTTGAAGTTTTCTAACCTCGAGCTGTTGTTTATCAGTGCAACCCAGGGATCAGCACCCAGTGACTGCTGCTGATCCTTCCTTTCACTCCTTTCTAATCAATTAAGTCTCTGTCAAATATTCATTCAGGTACATATTTATAGATACTCATATATGTATTCATTTTATTGTCATTATGATTCATAATTTTATGTGTAAAACTAGACATATAATCAAAGGTCTAAGGCTCAACTTGGAAAAAACACTGTTTTATTCCTTCCCTACAATGCCCACTCAATGTAACAATTATCTTAAATTTGGGCATTTTTATCTTCTTCATTCTCATTTGTCACTCTCATGAAGAGTATTTTTATCCTCTTCATTCTCACTGCCTAAGGAAAGTAATGCATGCTTAGTCGCTCAGTTGTGTCCAACTCTGCAACCCTATGGACTATAGCCCACCATGCTCCTCTGTTCATGGGGATTCTCCAGACAAGAATCCTGGAGTGGGTTACTATGCCCTGCTCCAGGGGATCTTTCCAACCCAGGGATCGAACCCAGGTTTCCTGCATTGCAGACAGATTCTTAACCATTTGAGCCACCAGGGAAGCTCTAGGATAAAATGTAATCAATGAAAATGGGCCTATTCCCTAAAGAAAATAGATGAAAGGATGAATGGATAAGAAGTGAATACAAAGATAAAGGGTTGCACACACATGCACACACACACACATATAAATATGTACAATCATATCATATATACAATAAAATTATTGTTCTAGGGACATTTTTACATATACAAGAAATTATATGTAAGGTAACTATAAGTGTTGGAGAAGACTCTTGAGAGTCCCTTGGACAGCAAGGAGATCCAACCAGTCCATCGTAAGGGAGATCAGTCCTGGCTGTTCATTGGAAGGACTGATGTTGAAGCTGAAATTCCAATACTTTGGCCACCTCATGCAAAGAGCTGACTCACTGGAAAAGACCCTGATGCTGTGAAGGATTGGAGGCAGGAGGAGAAGGGGAAGACAGAGGATGAGATGGCTGGATGGCATCAACGACTCGATGGACATGGGTTTGGGTAGACTCCGGGAGTTGGTGATGGACAGGGAGGCCTGGCATGCTGTGGTTCATGAGGTTGCAAAGAGTCGGACACGACTGAGCAACTGAACTGAACTGAACTGAACTATAAGTTACAGAGCATAAAAATAAAACAAACACCTCAATTTGCTGCTCTTTGATGACCTAGATGGGCAGGATGGTGGGGAAGTGGAGGCAGGTCCAAGAGTGAGGGGATGTGTGTACACATAACTGATTCACGTTGTTGTACAGCAGAAACTAACAACATTCCAAAAACAATTATACTCCAATAAAAAAATTAAAAATAAAATAAACACCCATCAGCCCACTCAACTTGAAACAAACATTGGCCACACTGTTGTTTTATTCTTTCCCTACAATGCCCACTCAATGAAACAACTATCTTAAATTTGCGGATTTTATCCTCTTCATTCTCTTCTGTTTTTCCTTATTGCTTAAGCACATTATACATGCCCTACAGTAATAGATTGCTTGCTTTTGCATCTTATAAATGTGAAATTTAACTGAAGTATTTTGTGGCTCCTTTTTTTGTTCTATGATCATGCAAGTAGATGTAGTCATAGTTAATTCATTTTTACTACCGTACAGTATCCCATTATGCAACTATAGTGTAATTTATCTTTTCATCCCCTACCATTTGGGTTATTTCCTACTGCAATAAATAGTCTTATACATGTCTCTTTAGGACACAGAAGTAACACTGCTGGGTCATAATATATACGCACATCCAACTTTACAAGAAAATGCCAAAATATTTTCCTAAGTTACTATATAATTTTCACTCATGTCAACTGTACATAAGAGTTTCTATCACATGCATTTTCACCAAAATATGGTACTATTACACTTTATAAAATTTTTGCTTATCTAGTAAGTATTAAATGGTATCTCATTGTAGCTTTCCTCTATTATATTTTTGTCAGTTTTCTTATTTCAAGTCATGAAATATAAGAACCTAAAAGGAGGCAAATTTTTATGTAGAAATAAAAATGGTGGGGGCAATAACAATAAGAAAGTAGAATTTTCCAAGTCTAGCTACAAAGTTCTTTGATTTTCTATGTCTTCTCTCTAGAATGTAGTACTTTACCTTCTCTTCTTTAGACGACTTTGCTCCTTTTCAAATCCACGAAGACCAAAAGAAAGATTCAAATTGGAAGCATATGAACTAGATGATGATATGAAAGACGCTGGGGCTTCTGTGTGTGATGTCACTTCTGTGTTCTTGTTTGGTGGGTATGTGCCAGCACGGGCTTCAGGAGGAAGGATGGGTTTGCTGCTCTCAGGCCCCAAAGAAGAACCCATAGATTGAAGACAGGTATTTGCAGGGATTCCCTCTGTATTAATGTAGTTAATGTCCAAATCACCAACCTGGTACTTGAAAGAAAAATATTCGCTGAGCAAAAGCAAGAAAGATTGGCTGAGCAAAGAGTACAGTTTTCACAATTTAAAGACCCTTCAACTTATTTATCATTTTTGTGGGGTTTTTTGGTTCTTGTTTATCTCTATACAAGCAAAAGAATTCTTACATGATATACTTCTGTTTACTTCCTGCTCTCCCATAATTCACAAAAGGAAGACGACCAAGTGTTTTACAAACTGTATTACAAAACCATTAACTGACTATGATTTTAACATTTTATGAACCACTGACTCAAAATGAGGGGAAATGTTTTAAATACTTGAGACAAAAACTAAAGAGTAGGCATTTTAACTTACAAAATAGCTTATGGAACCTGGGAAACCAAGTTATTGGCAGTCGCATAAATCTGAGTCTCCCAAACAAAATGACCAAATAAAGCTGTCAGGGAACATTTGGCAGGAGGCTTCCTGTGTGCTGTTTTCTGATGTCTCTTATCAGTCCCTGAATATTCAGAGATGAGTGGAGAGGCACCCCTTTCCCAGGGACAAAAGAAATGCATACATTCTTAAAGTAAAGTAACCATTTACAGCCTTCTTCCCTCTGGGATATGGAAAGTGAGTTTTTACAACCCCCTCTCTTTGAGATGGATTCTAGCCCTATGTCTCCTGGATAAGTTGTAAGATTTTTATCTTTGCTGAAAAGGCTATCTTGTAAGACAGTGTATATATGCCCACATTCTGCTGAATAAACGCCTTTGCTCCATCAGAGCTTTGGTCCCTGTGTCTCATTTCTTTTCTCCTTCTTCCTTTTCTCTCTTTCTCTCCTTCAGGCCAATCTCAGAGAGCGTGAGCGTCCGCTGTGCTCACTAAGCTGCCCGGGCTTTCAAGTTCCCCATGCGAGGGTGCCCTGTGCCTAACGTGTAGTGACGCAAACCTCGTGTCAGAGGTTTTATTGATGTTTCGTGTAAACTAGGGGATATCGGTCTCTATTTCTTTCCTTTATTTTCTTATCATCGACTCTGCACCCCCAAGCCCCGGCCCATTAAAGGCCCATAACATAAAGCTACATAAGTTATGGGTTTAGCATAACTAGAAGACAGAAAATACCCCAAACTTTAAATTACCTGTAAATACTAAACATCAAATCTCAGCCAACAACCTGTCAAACTCTTGCCATGAGCCTTTGAGGTAGGGTAAGGGCAGTCTGGAAAAATCTGCATGGGAGGGAGTCAGCAGAGGGCCAAAGACTAACCTAAAACCTTCACCAGGAAGAGAAAGCACCGCCTCCACTGGATGGTGTGAAAAAACAGTCCCAGTTGGGGACCTCCCTGGTGGTTCAGCGGTTATGACTCCAATGCAGGGGAACACAGGTTCGATCCCTGGTCAGAGAGCTAAGATCCCACACGCTGCTGAGCAACTAAGCCCAGGCCACGTCACAGCTAGAGACTCTGCGCCACAGGGGAAGATCTTGTGTGATCCAGCCAAGACCCAAGGCAGCCAAATAAATAACCGTTATTTTTTAAAGTCCCAGTGGATCAAACACTTGCCCTAAGGAAGTTCTGGTGATCTGAAGTGGTGGTCATCAAAAGGCATCACTTCTGAGTGAGAAAACAGTGAAAACCAAGAGAGGGGCACCAAAAAACAATCTGGAATATATTCTTCAAAATTATCGTAAAAGACAAAGACTAAGTATCTATCCCAGATTAAAGAAGACTGAAGAGACACAACAACTAAATGCAAGACATGCTATTGAATTTTCTTTTGCTACAAAGAACATTACTGGAACAATTGGCTAAAATTGAATAATGTCTGCAAACAGCTAATAGTAGTATGTCAATGATGATTCCCTGATTTTGCTAACTATATGGCTTAAGTAAGAGAATATCCATGCTTTTGGAAAAATACACCATGAAAGACTGAGGAGTAAAAGGGCATCATATATTCAATTAACTCTCAAACAAGTTAGTATTTGTATACATATCTTAAGCATTTATAAGTACACATATACATATACAAATACATACTCAGAATAATAAAGTAAAATATGGTAGAATTTGGAGATGTTTTTTTGATTAAGAGTATACAAAAATTCTTTGTACTGAATTATGCAGGCTTGAAATAATGTCCAAATAAATTTTTTTCAAAGTAGTTTATATGATAATGTTCAAAGTAGTTTATATTACATGACTTTCCTCATCAGGTAGGTTGATAACCTTGAAAATTCATAGGAGACAGTACGTAAACAAGCTAGCAGTCTTTCCAGGTTTCCATGCCAGATTGAGGGAGATGAAGAAAATTAGGTAAGATTCTTTCCAGATATTGCTAGAAATTATTTTCAGTATGCAGAATTTGGACTCCTTATGTTATCCTTGCTATTCAAATGGACATAGGAAGAGTAAACCAAATGATGTAATTATACTGCAAACTACACGACACTAATATAAGAAACTTTGTGACTTGTAGCCAGATTTTGGTTTTTGTTTCACTGCACAAATTCAGCAATCTTCTACTTCATTTCAGTTTATCAATCAGGTTGTTTGAGTCCTCTTTATACGTATGCTTCACATTATTAAAGCAAACTTCTCTTACTCAAGGTACTTCCAAACAGAAGTTATATCCTATCTTCATTTTTGGTTTGGAAAGTTTTCCATTTTTAATGTATCTTACAACATACAAAGACACAATTTGCTCCCACAAATGGTGAGTCAAGAACAATTTTGGCTACTGGAGGTAAATGGAAGTACTGCAATATTCACTGAGGAACAAAATGAAAAACTAATGACAAATGTATTTATACACTGAGAAAATGTGGCAATGGAATAAAACCATTAAAATCGGAATGTTGCTAGAGCCCAGTAAGTCCAATCACCTTGCATCTTAAAAGAATGTCCCCAGGACTCCCACTTTGTCCTAAACTCTGTGTCTCATCCTAGATTTCTATAACTAGAGCTGACATTCATCTGCTTTACACCAAAAGAAATACACTTGTTATTGAGAGCTGATGTCCATTCTGATTTTTTGGTTTTTCTGTCATTTTGAATATCATTCCAATCTATGCCATTTATACTATGCACTTAATATAACAATTTCTCATAACCAAAGGAAAGAGACATTCAACCAATGGGCAGAAATTGGCTAGACAGAAAAAAAAAGTTTACATCAGAGAAAATATCTATAAGTAATAATTACAATAGTGTACGATATGAGTCCCTTGGACTGCAAGGAGATCCAACCAGTCCATCCTAAAGGAGATCAGTCTTGGGTGTTCACTGGAAGGACTGATGTTGAAGCTGAAACTCCAATACTTTGGCCACCTCATGCGAAGAGTTGACTCATTGGAAAAGACCCTGATGCTGGGAAGGATTGGGACAGGAGGAGAAGGGGAAGACAAAGGATGAGATGGCTGGATGGCATCACTGACTTGATGGACATGGGTTTGAGTGGACTCCGGGAGTTGGTGATGGACAGGGAGGCCTGGCGAGCTGCAGTTCATGGGGTCGCAAAGAGTTGGACATGACTGACCGACTGAACTAAACAATGTAGTATACAACATATGTATACTAACAACAATAACCCAAGAAAGACAAAATAGATCACTGTTCAGTGAGCATATACATAATGCTTCTTATGTGGAGATCAGGTTTTAAAACCAGGAAATAAGGCAGAAATTATGTGCTATCAAAATTACTCTTGAGAATCCCTTAAATCTCCCATAAATTAGGGCATGCAGAAACTTTCACATCTATAACTATACTTTAATTTTAAAAATATTAAAATGTGAGGATCACCAAGCTGCAGGAAAGGACAAAGAATAAATCCCTAAGTAGATACACATCCAAACCATCTGTCTCTATGAGTTTTAACTCACAAATCTCTACTGGGGAAGGGGTGGAGAATTCTAAAGGGTTCCAGCCTCCCTACAACATGACACCATTCTGTTCTAACCCTAAAACTCTATATCCTAATTTCACACTAATGGGTGTGTTGTGAGGATTAAGCAAGTAATTTATGTGACAGTCTCACATGGGGCAGGCATCAAGCTCTCACTCATTAGTGTCTGCTGGATTTGAATACAAACATGACATATGCAGGTCGGAGAAGCAACTGGCCTCCCAAATGTCATTTCCTGTTTTGGCCCCAGGGATAAGCTCCCACACTCTTCTCCTTGCTGTGTCCTAAGACCCCTCCAGTGGTGCTTCTCGGTGGAGGGTAAGGTGTACTGGGTTCTCAAGCAAGGACCCTCGTTAACTGACCGTATGACAAGACTCCACAGCAACATCACCCGGGCTGTTCTTAGACCGGAATCTTCTGAGAATACAACAATGCGCGAAGGAATTCTGACATGCGCACGTTTTTAAAAGAGGACAGATCCCTCCACTGACAGCACTCATACCTCACCTGATCTATCACCATGCAGTTAGCGTAGACTTCATCACCACCATTCAGCAAGTCAGAGAGCTGGCCAGCAGCAAGAAATGTTGGGGGGTGCTTGGATTTTTTGAGGGCATCAAAGGAACGATCTAGAGGAAAAATGAAAACAGGGCAAATAAATAGAAGGAATTTATTTTACAGTTGAGCTTTACTGTCTTAACCAAACCACAAGAGAAAAATCAAGATGGCATTTTGCTGTCTTCACATAACAAGATCAACAATGCAAGCATTTTCTCTTCTACATCCAAACCCTGTTACCTAAAACCTTTGTAAAGAATGAATCATTTCAAATAAAGAAATATGTGCCCACTTCACGCACTATTTTTCCAACCATGAAAGATTTTAGTAAGAATCAATTCGGTTTTTGGCCTTCAATTCTTAACACTAAACTAAAACTCGTCTCACTTTAGAGCATGGAAGCACTGGTGATGATACTGGAAGCCTCAGATTCCACTGAAGTAATCACGCTCCAGACCCTTTCCAAAAGGACCCTGGATAGGACAGGCTAGCCATTCATTGCCTGCTGAATATGTATACTCTCACACAGAGAGACTTTTGTTTCTACGTTTACTACAGAAATGTTTTTGCTTGCTTCCCATGTTCTCAGGTTTGTTCCAGGCAGACAAAGGTGCTCAAAGTTGAGTCCCAGAGAGTTGAGGTGTTACTGTATTTGTGAGGACGATTAAAAGGGTGAAAGTCGCTCAGTCGTGTCTGACTCTTTGTGACACATAGTCCATGGAATTCTCCAGGCCAGAATACAGGGATCAAACTGGGGTCTCCTGCATTTCAGGCAGATTCTTTACCAACTGAGCTATGAGGGAAGCCCTATACGAGGAAGATAAAGTTGAAGATAATAAAACACTGTCAAGTCAGAACGCCTCATTTCTTGTGACTCTGGCTAACCTACTTGATCTCCAAATACATTTACAAAGTGTCCTTGTCCATAAAAAAGCAGATAATTACTATGCTTTCTTCATAGTGCGGTTATAAGGATTAGATGAGTTCAGACATGAAAAGCATTTAACACATGCCTGGCACTTAGCAACTGCTCAATAAATATTGTCACTGTTATATTTGATGTTTTGTTATTATTAATGGTGATTTTACCATGTTCAGTGTGAGGTTCAAGGTTATTAATACTAACCATAGTGTATTATACCAACAGTAGATTCTTAATACCTGTAAATGACTTTAATAAGGTAGATTGACAGTTATAGCCATAGCAAATGTCATCCTCACTGACATCCCAGTACGGTTTCTTGAGACGGTATAAAAGGGATAGTGTTGCTTCTGCTCCATCAGAAGTGGCCCTAATCCTACCACCTGTCTTATTTATGTCATGAATTAAAATCCAGGTAAGCCCATGGGAGTGAGTTAGGAAATGAAAAAACATTAATAACTGTTGCACTAATGTAACAAAAGTAAAAACAAACCAACAAACAAAAAACTCCTATTCTTCACAGGGTTTTAAAATCCTGGCAACAATATAAAATTCACATAAATATGTATGAGCCAAATGGCCCTGGCCTCAGATTCTGCATCTAAGTATACCTCTTCCCTACAGAACAGTGAAGTGAGTTTCAATTAAGCTTCTTGAGGAAATATATAATATAAAAGCAAAACTTCATGTCTACAGTGTCTTGTTTTATCAATTTATTTAAATAGCTGCAATATAACATACAAAATCCATAAATACTTCTTAAGTATAATTTTTATGATCAATTACTATACATTTTCATGCTAATTACAAAAAGAAATAAATAAAACCATGTTCTAAAGGGTATAAATCAAGAATCTGACAAATCTCAATGTGTTCTGAAGAAAATACTTGCTCATTTATCATTTTCCAGAATGTATGAAAAACAATCATAAATAACATGACCCTCTGAACTGTAATTAATCCAGCCTAACTGCTCTACAATGTCTTAAGTTCACAGACTATAATATAGCTGGCTGGGGAGGCTGGTCATGCCCCTTTTTAAATATTTTGATCAAAGCTAAATTAAGACTTCATTGATAACTAGATTATCTAAGAACTAACATTACATTCAACTAAACAGTTGCAAACTGTTGGATTTTCTATCTTAAAAACATAGAACCAAATGAAATATTAGCCCAAATTGTCTGGCGCCAGTGAATGCATTGCCATTTAGCCAATATCTTACATCTCAAGGATGAGCAGGACCAAGAACGACTTCCATTTTCATATACACAGGTACAAAGTCACTTGGATTCAACGTTTCTTCCACAAACACATCTGCCTGGCCCAGATATAGGATGTAAACATTCTACCAGGTCAGAATGTATACAGGGGTGAAACACAGCGGTAAAATAAATGTAAAGATAGCAGAGCTACTTGGACCAAGTCAGTGTATAATTTGTTTTCCACATGATTAATTTGATCAGTATTTCAGGAAATGAGGTAATTTGTTTACAAAGACAGATCTATAATCTCTTATCTGTGATTCTGAAATCTAGAAATCTCTGAAAATCAAAACTTTTTTCCTTAAGTTTGGTTCAAAAATACATTTCATGACCCAAGCTGAACCACATGGGGCCATGTATTTATCTCTATTTATCCCACTGTACATTCATATATTTTCTTGCAGGAATACTGTAGTACTTGATGGTGGCACTGCCTCAGTGTCTCCTATGCAAGTCATATATAATAGCTCTCTGCCAATAAGACCTGAACATTTTGAATTTCAAAACAAACAAAGAAGAGACTGTAGATCTCTATACAATTAACCATAGTAGAGGTTGTTGTGCTTCAGATGCCAAGGCCTATCTGTCTCTTTTAAGACCTTGTGGACTGTAGCCCACCAGGCTCCTCTGTCCATGGGATTTCCCAGGCAAGAATGCTAGAGTGGGTTGCCATTTCCTTTTCCAGGGGATCTTCCCAACCCAGGAATCAAATCCACATCTCTTGCATTGGCAGGCAGGTTCGTTACCATTGAGCCACCAGGGAAGCCCTTAGCAGATATCAGACCAATAGTTCCCATAATCTTGCCATTCCGCTATGAAATTCACAGTTTTGCCATGTCTACATATCACCTATATAATTATATACTCTAGTTCTTGTTTTTAGATTAACTCATCATTTTCCTTTGAATAAAACTAATTTTCATAGAAAAACCTTATCCTCACTGTAAATAGAAAGCCAGTATTTCTGTCAAAAGTAGAAGAGAATTACACATACTAAAACAAGGGAAAACAGAACAATGAAACTACATTCTGACCAAACACAGTTGCCTATCAAAATTGGGGATCTTCAGAGCCTGCTCTCTGTCATAAAAGGAGATCCTGAAAGATTTGGGAGATGTTGAAGGGGCAATGGTGCCAACTGACTTCCTCCTTGAATCAGACAGTTAAAAGAAAACGGAAAAAGAAATACCTGCCTTACTATGTGACTCAGAGTCATCTAGTGTTAGGTTGGGACACCATATCAAAGATCAGCAGTGGCCAGAGGGTTTACCCTACACTTTGGACAACTGGCCTAGACCAGGTCCTCATCCTATCAAAGGAGGGCATGACTATACAGAATCTTAAAATAGTAGCAAGGAGAGAAAATCTGTCTCCTCTCTCCATCTGTCATCCCAAACGTGCCATGTAGATTTTCTGGGTCACACAATGCAACTATTTATAAAACTGGCCCCCAAGTCCTTTGCAGTATAACTCCCTGAAGCACCCATAGCCTCCACTTGCCAAGATATATCAAAAGATAACAGGACCTAGAAGGGAATACAGACTAAAATCCAAAAGAGGACATAGACTTACTAGACTTCCACTCTTTTATTAACTTCAACACGAGTCACTACAAATAAGGAGCTGCAGACCAGCAGAATAAGATTTATTGTGAAAGAAGAGAGTCTTATACAGCATCTTCAAATAAACATCAGTTACATATATTCACATTAAAGTGATTAATGCTCTATTGCTAGTTTCAGTTCAAAGAAAAACCTACAATGGTTTCATTAAAAAAAACTTATCAAGATTTTCAAGATATATGATTTCATTACTTCCATATGTAACCACTTCAGTAGTGAATTAAGGGGAAAATTATTGCTCCCCCTGCAAAGAAAAAAAAATGTCCTTCAGGTCTTTCTTCAATGAACATACAGAAATAATTTACAATAAAAAAATCAGCTCTTTGTCCTAAATGAATGCTGTTTTGTAAACAGTTTTTCTTAGCAAAAAACCAATAGAGTTTTGCTAATAGTATCAATTTCTAATATTTGGTAAACTCATATTTTAGAGAGAGTTTTTTTTTTGAAGGTAAGTGATTAAAGCAGGACTCTGTTTATAAATGCTCTTTATGAAAGTTAGAGTGCTAAGATAACTTTCTTCTAAATTTCCTGTTAAAGATAAAGAGGGATGAAGTCAATATTTTAGAGATGGTTTAAAAGTAACAAAAACTCAATTCTCATCCTGCTGCTGCTGCTGCTAAGTCACTTCAGTCATGTCCAACTGTGTGTGACCCCATAGACGGCAGCCCACCAGGCTCCCCCATCCCTGGGATTCTCCAGGCAGGAACACTGGAGTGGGGTGCCATTTCCTTCTCCAATGCATGAGAATGAAAAGTGAAAGCCGTGTCCAACTCTTCGCTACCCTGTGGACTGCAGCCCACCAGGCTCCTCCGTCCATGGGATTTTCCAAGCAAGAGTACTGATGTGGGTTGCCACTGCCTTCTCCACAATTCCCATCCAATAGCTGCCAATTTTAAACTAGTAAAGAGCAGTACCTTGCAGTCATTAAGAACATGGGTCTTGGAATCTTGGATTCAAAGTCCTACTCCACCATCTATTAGCTGTGTGACATTTGGCAAGTTACTTAACCTCTTCATACCTCCATTACCTGATCTATAAAATAGGGATGATAAAACATCTCTCTCATCGAATTGATGTATTAAATGGTTTAATATTTAAGTGATTAGAACACAATCAAGGAGTTTAACCTGACACAAAGTAATGCTTGCTATTATTAGAAAAGTAAACGAGGTTATACAGGTTTGATCCTCTCATGTAGTTCTGCTTCTTAAAAAAAAGTTTCAACTTTGGTTATAACTTGACATGTATAAAACCAATCCAAGGCAACTGGAATGAATGCACAAAACATTCAGTTTACTACATGAAGAGCTCTTAAAATGTTTTATCTCTTATTTCCAGATTCAGCTCACATTAAAAAACTTTGCCAAGTTCATCCTGAACACAGCAACCAAAGTAACAAACCCAACCTGCCCATAAAATTTACCTCCAACAATTTAAGGATGAGATCTTACGAAATGGGAGAGATTATAAGAGCAGGACGAACAAAGCATCAAGTCAGACAATCAGAGACAGCGTTTGTCGAGAACAAAGGGAGGATTTCAGAAACTAGGAGGGTCTAACATGATGAAGTGGACTCGGGCCAGCTTCTCCCTGCAGGATGCCTGGGGGGTAAACAGTAACTCCAGAGGATCTCCGCTCTCTCGGCCCCGCACCCCCCGGCCCTGGATTCTCACTGCTCTGTAGTGTCGTCTGTGGGACGTCTCCCTGAAGCAGTTTTCCTCAGCACTTCCTCGCTATACGAGATGCTCTAGTGGGGTGACACAGAAGGGACGACTCGAAACACATTTCACCTGGGGCGGGAAGGAGAACCAGTGCTAGTGAGGCAGGCAAGGCGGAGGCACTCCGCTCTGGCAGGAGACAGGCAAGAGCGCTGACCAGTCTCCAGCCTCTGCAACCTGACTTCTAATAAACCCAACTCTCCCTCAGGAAGCTAAGGGCCTAGTAGGAAGTAAGGGAAAGTGTGGCCTACTTGCCAGGTGATGTAAGAGACCTGGACATAAACACCCAGACATAAACAAACCCGACTACGGCAGCCTCTGCAGGCCTGCTGCTGACCTGGGGTGACTCACTCTGGGTACCAAGCTCTCCTTGCTAAAGGCAGAACAGGGCCTCTCGGTTCACCTCTCCTGTGTGTGTGTGTTTCTCTCTTTCACTCATTCATTCACTCAGTTTTGTTTTAAACCTAGAAGCTTATGAACACAGCCTAAGAGTTTATCGAGAAGGACTAACCATCACAAAAAAAGTAGGTAAAGTAGGTAAAGCTGACTTTTAAGGTCAATTCCCAGCACTGCACCTAACCTGTGCCCTTCCCGTTACAGAATCGGGAGGTCAGCTCTCCTTCTGTGACCTACAGCAGCCTCTGATACAGATGATTGCCCTTTTGCCCCTTTCTCTCTCCTTCTCTCTTCCTGCCTTTCCTTCTCAGTCTCCCCCATCATCTAGATTTGGCCAGCTGCAGTGCTCCAGGGCCAGTCCTCAAACCTCTTTCCTTTCTCTCTGCACTCATTCTCCAGGTCATCTGACAGCACAGCATCACGTATCACGAAAAGATGACAACTCCTAAATTTTCACCTCCAGCCCAGCTCTCTCCCCTGAATACAACTGTCTCCTTGGTATTGCCACTGAGTTATACAGCAGCCATGTCAAACACAACAGGTGTGAAACACAACTCACCGTTTTCCCTTCCACATCGGCTCCTCCCAGTAGATAGCAACTCTTGCACTGTTCTCTTTCACAACCTAATAGACCCAGAACCTGACCTCTCCCCAGCATTCCACTACTGCCCAGGCTACCACCACCATCTTCTTGTCAAGGCTATTACAAGGTATCATCTCCTCACTGGTCACCTTCCATCTGCTTCTCTGTCCTCCAGGGCCCAGTCTTCACAGTAGAGGTAACACACTTCTTTCACAGAGGAAATCAAATCATGCTCTGCCTCCACAAAATTTTCCAGTGGCTTCCCACCTCATTCTGAGTTAGAGCCAAACTTGACCACAACCTACAGAGTCTTACCAACTGGCCTGGGGCCCCATCCCCATGCTGAGCGTAGGGAGGCTCCCACACTCAAGCAATTCTTGGTCACAAGCTGAGTGTCCTACAGCTCAACTCAACTCTGACACTGCCTACCCAAAGAGAGCATCAGATTCCAAAGGCTGCAGGTTCAATCCTACAAACTGCCACCCACACATTTCAGACGTCAATTCCAAGTTCAGGTTGTTACCTATACTTCTGATCAACTGGCTGTAAATCCGAAGTTCCCACAATTTCTTCCCCAGGCTTGATCAATTTGCTAGCATGACTCATGACCCTCAAATACACATGTTACTTAGCAGATCACCAGTTTATCATAAAAGGATATAACCCAGGACTAGCCAGAGGGAAGGGATATACAGGGCAAGATATAGGGAAGGGGTATGGAGCTTCTATAGCCTCTCCTATCAGGCCGTCACCCAGTACTTCCATGTGTTCACCAACTGGAAGCTCCCCAAACCCAGTCCTTCTGGGGGTTCATGGAGGCGTCACAAAACAGACATGATTGATTAAACCTCTGGCCATAACAAAAGTACCCGTATCATTCTCAGCACCTGGAACCTTCCAAGAGTTTTAGCTGCTCTGTGACCCACACCGCCCCCCTGCCTCCAGCCAAAAAAAGCAGCTAAAGACCAAATATTATTTCTTATTATAAACAAAATATCACAACTACATAATCTCCCCCTCCTCCACGCTAAGCCAACCTCTCTGAAGTCTGCCACTCAGTCCACTCTCCATGCTGGCCCTGCTGTCCTATGCCTCAGGCCATTACCACCTGCTGTTCTCTCAGGAGTCCTTTTCTCCCAGACACACAGAAGACTTGCTCCTTCCCTTACTTTCTTCCACGCTCTACTCAATTGTTATCACAGAAGCTGACCGTTATATGCATCAAATAGCACCCCCTACACTCTGTCTTATTTTCTTCCACACCATGTAACATCACCTAGCATCTCATGTATTTATCAGGTATTGTCTGCTTCCTTCTACTAGAATGTAAGCTCCAGGAGAAGGGCAACTTTGAATACTTTGCTCACTCCCCCAGTGCCTAGAACCACATCAGATACATAGTAGATCCTCGGTAAAATATTCTCCAAAGGAATGAATACGTTCTCATTAAGGAAAGGACAGAAACCCTGTACCGGGTACAACAAAAACCCTCTCTCTTAAGGTCTGATAAGGTTTTCTATGATTCTAAGGGTTTTCCTGTTGCCTAGCTATTCTTGTACTACTCCAGGTGCTGATGGGACTATCACTTCCTTATTCCTCTCATTCATCCACCCATTTACTCATTCATTCTCTTCTTCAGCATCTACTGAGTGTCTACTGACTACTGGTCACCATGCTACCTGGCCTTTGGCCTCCATCTCTGATGTCCTCAAAGCACAGTCACTATGGACAACCCCCAGAAGGTTCCCACACAAGACTCAAGAGTCACGAGGCTGTCCTCCTCCTCTGGGCTCTTCCTGCCTGCTCCCTCCATGTTTTGTTCCATGTCGCCTAGCACACTGAAGTGATGAGAGTTTCATTTTGCCCTTCCTGTTAGGATAAGTAACTGTTGTGGTTGGTGTCTGAGCTGAAAACAGACACCCCGTTGTGCAGACCATCACAGATGCTAAGGGCTTCCTGTGTGACACTACTGACGTGCCCTCTCTAGCACTAGCCCAGAAATATTACTCTTTAATCTCTTATTTAAAATATCAGGTAGGTTTTTTTTAATTAATTTATTTTTTCCTTTGCATTATCATGTTGGTTTTGCCATACATTGACATGAATCCGCCATGGGTATACATGTGTTCCCCTTCCAGAACCCCCTCCCACCTCCTTCCCGATTCCATCCCTCTGGGTCATCCCGGTGCACCAGCCCTGAGCACCCTGTATCATGCATCAAACCTGGGCTGGTGATTCATTTCACATATGATAATTTACATGTTTATTTTTAAAGGAATAATGGGACTTCCCAGTTGGCGGGCTTCCCAGGTGGCACTAGTGGTTAAAAAAAAAAAAAAAAAAACCCACCTGCCAATGCAGGTGATGTAAGAGATGTTGAGTTCGATCCCTGGGTCGGGAAGATTCCCTGGAAGAGGGCATGGCAACCCACTGCAGTATTCTTGCCTGGAGAATCCCATGGACAGAGGAGCCTGGTGGGCTAGAGTCCATGGGGTCGCAAAGAATTGAACTCTACTGAAGTGACTGAGCATGCATACACAGGTAGGTTTGCAAAGCAAAGGAACTTGAAGAAGATGATCGGGGCTGGGGGAGGGGGAACCTTAAAAGGGAGAGAGTAGAAGCCAACAATTAGATACGTGAGGAGTAAGCATCTATTGGACACCTGTGCCACAATGGATACTTACACTGGCTAATGTCACTATTATAGCTATCACAGATAGGGCACTACCTCTGAACCAAGCACCATATGATTTTTACATATGACCTTGTTTGATTCCCAAAGCAGCCCATTAAAAGCCATGCTATGTTATTTCTGCAGATTAGGAAACTGTGGTGCTATTTAATTAACTTACCAAGGTCACAGAACTGGGAAACAGCAACTCTAGAGAGGCAGGTATTCTCCCAGGTAGTTCAAAGTGCTTTATTTAATAATTGGAGTTACTCAATATCCTACTTTATAAAACCAAAGAAAATGGTATTTGAGCAATGTCTGGCATTTTCCCACCAGGAAGTTTCATTAATAGGTTACAGTATGACTTGCACCCCAGTGTATTTCTTCACTTGCTGTGCTACCTGCCCCTAGAGACCTACTGCCAGAATACAATGCGATCTGTGCTGAGAAAACATTCATGCTGATTACATTTGGTTTACCACACAACCACATGCAAGGTAACCAGGAGAAAAAACGGAGAAGATACACTAAGATGCTAACTTCTATTTCTAGGCAACGGATGAAACACAGCTGGTTTTTCACTTTCAACACTTTCCTATCTGTAACTTCTAGATTTCTGATAACCACTTTTACCACTAAAATAAGGGAGAAAAACTAAGTCATGGCTTAAAAACTTGCCTCCTATATGAAAGAACAGCTGTGGGATCTCATGCAAAATAGGTTATCAGTAAATCAACCATATCAGATAACAGGCATGTAAATGTGTTCACTGGAAATGTTTTACCCAAGCATCCACAGTATTGTTTTTACCTACCTGCTAACCCCACTCTCCGTAACCACAGGAGCTATTACCACCTTCATTTTGGAGACAAGGAGGTCTACAAAAGACAGCGGTCACCTCGAGACACTATTAAACAATAGAAGCAAGTGCAAACACAGTGCTGACAGAAACATCCTTTCTCACTGCAATTCACTACCTCCCAAATTCAAAGAGAACTTTGCCAAACCCTAAAGCATACAGATAGTCTTCTCCACCCCTGGTCCTAGTGTGCTGCAAGGAAAGGACAAACTGCCCTGACAAAGGATCATGAATATGGCTCAGGCACACTCAACCTTTCTCTTCTTGTCTATTCTTCCTCTAACCCCTCCTGGGATTTTCCTGATATTGGGTTGGCTGAAAAGTTAGTTCAATTTTTTCTGTATGATTTTATGGAAAAATTCAAACAAACCTATTGGCTAACCCAACTTCAGTCCTGACCTGGAGCATATCTTGGCCTGATTCTTCTGAGTTGGACTTTAGGTTACAAAGGGAAACCATCCAAACTCCAAGATGAGCCTCAGCCCAGGAATTTCCTGTGGGTCACAGACAAGATACCATTACTCAGAAGACTAGTTCACACCAAGATGAGTCTGGGAGAATCCAGGGGACATTTGTCTACCTAACTACAGTGGCTCAAACATGGTTCCAAATATCCACCCTCAGAACTCTACCTCATACTCCTGGGATCCTGTGAAAAAAGAAACATGAGCCCTGAGATGAGATGAGGCCTCTCAACCGGCCCTATTTGCAACTATAACAGCTGAGAACAGAAGTGAACAGATCTAGAGGTGCTTGGGGTGAACCTTGTTTCTCCAGCCCTCGACCTTGGAACCACTGCTGAAAACTCCTTCAAAACAAGTTACAACTTGGCACTCTAAAATCAGATCCTAAAAGCAGCCCTTTCTGCTGCTTTGAGAGGCCTAATTATCAAAATTATTGAGGAATAAAACTAACCTTTTCCCTCATAATACACTGGAGGCACCAAGGGAGGTAGGAAAAAGAAGGAAGAAAAGAAAAGAAAATAGAGGCTCAGAGAATGCTGCAACTTTCTCCCCACCCTTTCCAGGTCCTCATTCCTAATTACAGTAGTGCAAAGTAGTCCTCAAGAGAACACATGTTTATGTTTGAAAAAGGAGGACTCAAAGATGAAAAGAACTTTTCTCTGCCCCTACTTCCCCCAAGCTATCAAGGAGATGTTCAGTCATGTGTGGTGTGCAGGCTTTGGTGTGATTAGATTTAATCAGCAATTCCTGTCCTTCTTGATGCAGTTCTCCAAAGCCTGCAGCCAATTTGTCAAAAGACAGAAAAAAACAGGCAAGCTCAGAGGAAAGAAACTAACAGGTTATACAAACTCCAGGACAGAAGTGAAAGACCTCACAGAAAGTGGCAGAACATGGACAAGACCACTTCAGGTGACTGACTGTCGATTAAAACATACAGACAAACTGATAAGGCAGATGCTCCTGTATGTTATCATCACAAGAAACCCGATGAGTGGTTCAAAGCTTGCATAATCTTATGGAAAGATACAGGCACACAAACATGATTGTGCCTATTTCAAAAGTCACCAGGAGCTCCAATTCTCCAGTACCTAGCCCTAGGACCATGTGTTTTTGCTCTACTTATTCCCCAAAGTAACTGAGTTCTACTATAGACAAGGAACTCCACTAGCAAAATAAAGACTTCTCCCCTGAAATGTAAATTATTTCCATTTTTATTTTTTGAGGTATAATTTACATATAACATTAGTTTCAGGTGTTCAACATAATGATTTCTTATTTGTATACACTGCAAAGTGATCACAGTAAGCCTGGTTAACGTCCATCGCCACAAACAGTTACAAAAATTTTCTTATGATGAGAATTTCTAAAATCTACTCTCTCAGCAACTTTCAAATACCTTTTGCTTATTTGGGGTCTTTAAGCGAGCACATTTTGAATTAGTGAACACATAAATAAAGGAAGCCTGGCATGCCTCCAACTTGTTCTAGGTCTCTCCTGGTTGGGAAATTCTACTTGGTTCCTGAATCCTGTTCCATTATCCTGAGCAACTTCAGGCAGGTTAGCCTGAATGATCACTGGATAGGAGATTTGCTGCAATTCATAACGAGGCTTTCCACTGGCATGGCAACAGAGATAAAGGCCGAAGAAACACCAGTTCTCTGCCTGCAGAGAACAGTGTGAATTGGGCTGGGGGCTACACTGAGGGTGGGTGGGCTCTTCTTGGCTCCAAAGGGGGTTCTGAATGCGATCACCTTGCAGGCTGCCCCACCCCATCACCGGACAACCACCACCAAGCACCCTCGCGGGTCAAGCAGGAGGGTCAAGGCCAGCTTTTCTGGGCTGTTCCCAGGTGCCTGAGGCTGAGAAAGGCTTCTCAAGATCCCACAGGCAGCTGAGAGGAGCAGAAGTGGCTGTAGTGAGTTCTTGTGGCCTGCCACAGGCCCATCATGGGGCAAAGGAAGGGCCCCTGTGCCAGATATTTTTAGGGGTGCATGTGAGCCAGCAGTCAGGGGCAGAGATTCCCAGGTCTCTGCAGTATAAGGGCCAGGGTCAGGCCAAGTCAGGAAGGAGAGCCGCGGGGTCCTGATCAACACCGTGGAGAAGACCCAGCAGAAGGACTGCGGTCACAGACGCCAGAACACCCAATAAAACAAGCGTGCCTCAGACAAGAGCCTGAGACAGGAAATCCTTGGCAGAGCCCAGGAGGACCCAGAGGGCAGACAAAGATGGAGCCTCTTCCTCCCCCATCTTACCATACTCCCCACACCCTCACCAGGAGATCACGGTCGATATCAGCTTGGCAAGAAAGGGAGAAGAAAAGGAAGAGATCTGAGAGACTAGATATTTTACTTAAAGAGGCTGAGAAGTTATCAAAAATGACTATTTTCATTATTGCATCAGACCAAGTTTTCTGTTAGACTAAAATATACCCTTTCCCCTCCCCACTGCCTAGGGTAGGACTTCACAAGATCAGCTCTCTCATGGACAAAATAAAGAAATAAAGGCAAGAGGGGAAGTATGGTAGGAAGGGATACTTAGGGAGTTTGGTACAGACATTAACACACTGCTATATTTAAAATGGATAACCAACGAGGACCTACTGCATAGCACAGGAACTGCCCAGTGTTATGTGGCATCCTGGATGGGGGGGGAGCTGGGGGGAGAATGTGTGTATCTTAGTCACTCAGTCATGTCTAAGTCTTTGCGACCCCATGGACTGTAGCCCACCAAGGCTTCTCTGTTAATAGGATTCTCCAGGCAAGAATACTGGAGTGGGTTGCCATTCCCTTCTCCAGGGGATCTTCCCAACCCCGGGATCGAACCCAGGTCTCCCACATTGCAGGCAGATTCTTTACTGTCTGAGCTACCAGGGAAGCCCTACCTGGAGGAGAATGGATACATGCCTGAGTCGGTTCTATCACAATATTGTTAACTGGCTATACTTCAATATAAAATAAAAAGTTAAAAAAATAAAGGCAAAATTAAAACTGAGTGTAGTGTAGTAAAACCATGTACAATACGCTTTCATATTTACTGCTTACTTTCTGTGATCCAGCCACTGGAAATGTGAAAATATGACAGCCAGACTCCACCTTCAAGGAAGTCAGTGTCTTATGGGTTAAGGGACAGTAAATGATAGTTGTGATATGGTAATGTGATGCCTGTTATAAAACTATCCACATGTTACAATGGCCCAAAGGACAGAACAATGAAATTGAGGGAATTCAGGGGAGGCTTCCAGAATACAGGACCCTCAGGCAGCATCTTGAAGGACAAGTCAGAGACTTCAAGTTGGAAGTGGGATAAACAGTGACCTGAATTTGCTAAACAAAAAGTAAAACAGGGGAGAGGAGAGATGTCCTGAAGGCCTGTGGGGGAAGCTCAGAAATGAAGGACTCTAATATTCAAGCTTTGTGGGGGGAGGTGGTGGTGGCGAGAATCATGGCAGCGATAGACCCGCAGAGACCAGAACACGGGTCTGGACTTCAGCAGGACCCACCACGAGACTGCTTATCCTTACGTGTGTGCAGTATTTCCTCCTACTACAGACTGGTTTCTCCCAGCAAACAGCTTCCATTTCCACCCTTCCAGCACTGCTATCCAAGAAGGAAGATACTCCTTCCAAACTCCAGTTTGAGGAACACCAAGGAAACACTCTGATTGGCCAACTTGGGCTCATGTGCCCACCCTGGGCCAACAGTTGTGACCAGGCAGGAGGAGTGTTGTGACTGGCCCACCTGAATGGGATGCCCATCTCACTGCATCCAGGAAGACAAGGTCACATGGGAAGGCGGCAGCATCATTCGGATCCATGCCCAGAGCAGTGGAGGGGCCACCCATTAAAGACTGTGAGTGCTGGGCAGTGAATGGCAGGAGAATTCTAAAACCAACTGTCCGGGCCAGTTTAACACTTGGCATCTCTCTGTGTTTTGTGCTCCATGAATGAACGGCACACAAAGACGGGTTATTGTCCATCTCTTTGACACACTCTGTGTACACCTGACTCTGTCCACTTGCTTGGAAGGACAGTCTGTTAAAATTTCATTTCAGACTTCTCTGGTAGTCCACTGGCTAAGAAGCCACCTGCCAATCCAGGGGACATGGGTCTGATCCCTCGTCCAGGAGATTCCACAAGCAAGCCCACATGCCTAGAGCCTGTGGTCTACAACAAGAGAAGCTACCACGACGCGAAGCCCACGCGCCACAGTGAAGACTCAGTGCAGTCATAAAAACAAACAAAAAGGAAACAATCCCAGCACTTCACCAGAGGCTACTGAAATGGCATTCCTTTCACGATACCCTCAACTTGAACTAGTCTCTTCACCTTGAACTTCAACAGTAGTTTGTCCTGAACTCTCCTATAGGACTTATCACATTTTCCCTTAGTTCTCCCTTAACTAATGCATCTCAATAAACAACCCATTGGTCCTTCCCCAAAACGGGAGTGGTAGGGACTCTTGAACACGGGGTAATAAATTAGAATAATGTCTCCTTTCCACTGACGGAGATGAATGCAGGCATGTACCTTGCCTCAGAATTTGAACTAACTCAAAATAAAGGAAACAAATCAGTTTCAAATATTTGGCAAAGTATTTGTTTAACTAAAGGGAGCCATGAGGGGTATGTAGCTATGTGGTTTGGCAACAGCCTTGCAAAAGGCTTCTTCTCTCAGGCTGACAAAGGTAGGCCTCCGGGCAGAGTCTGAAATTGAAACTGCTCTGCATGAGGTTAAATACGATCTTCACCATGAGCCAATGAAATCTTAGCAGGTTATGTCACCTTTAGGAAAATGTTTCTCTTCCTTAATAAGGGTTTCTGTAGTGGCTTTTTCCTCCTATGGTATTCAGGCATCCTTTGGGGAATTTCTAGATGAAATACACATATGCCCATGAAAGTGTGTGTATTCAATAAAACTTCTTGAAAGAAAGGAAGGAAGGGAGGGCAGGAAAGAGGAAGAAGGCAAGTAAGCCCATGAGACAAGAGTACCTCGCGTCTCAAAATTATCATTAAATCTTCTGAAATATCATCATACCTTTAATATGCACTGGGTCAGGGATTAATTTTCACACTGAGCACCTGCTCTCCAAACACTAAATGAGCTCACGAGACAGGCCAAGACAGTGGTCTCCTGAGTCTTATCTCCATTCCCAGCACACTCACTCTGTCTGACTTCAGCTTTCTCTGAGACAAACCTAAGAACCTTCCAAGATGCACTGCAAGCTCTCCTATCCCATCCTTTTCTCCGTTCCTCCTGCCTCTTCTGTTCCTCACCCAACTATCCAATGCTGCAGTCATCTACAGCTTTTCTCTCAAATGAGGGATGTGTGTCAGTACTAGATAAATATGTGCGAAGATGTACCAAGACAGTGCAGTGTTCCCCAAGTTTTCTCCAGAGTTTCCACTGTGACCTCTATTTCTCATCCAAGATACACAAGACAGGGAGAAGCTGGGATGGTGAGACTCAGTGACACCCACTGAATATAAGACAGCTACTCATTGAATTCACCATCTTTTATCTCTACTGAGAGGTGGTAAAATACACTAGGAAGAACAAAACATCTGAAGTCAAGGAGTATGTTCTGTCATAGGTCTGGTTCTGCATTTATTAGTCTAATATTGGGCAACTCATTTCATCCCTCTGAGCCCCAGCATGCATGCATGCTAAGTTGCTTCATTTGTGTCCAACTCTTTGCAACCCTATGGACTGTAGCCTCCCCAGGCTCCTCTGTCCCAGGCAAGAACACTGGAGTGGGTAGCCATTCCCTTCTCCAGGGGATCTTCCCGACCCAGGGATTGAACCTGGGTCTCCTGCATTTCAGGCAGATTCTTTACCATCTGAGCCACTGGGGAAGCCCCTGAGCCTCAGAGCCCCCAACTAATAAATGAATATGATGACCGTATCTGACATACAGGTCTTTTACAAGATAAATCATGTGCAAACCACCTTATAAACACAGTGAATGAACGCCATTCATTCTTTCCTTTCCTTATTTTTACCATGTAATTGTTAACTGCATTTCTTGGTATGAACTTGGAAATAACTTTAAAACTCTTTAAGCCTCAGTTTCCTCAACTGTTAAACAGATACAAAATCTCTCAGAGAATTATTTTGAGGATCAGATGTTATAAGCGTCAAGTACCCACTACAGCTTAGTAAACAATGGTTATTATGATTAATAAAGTAGTACACACATACTAGTTATTTTGACTATGACTACAGAAAGATTGGTGCTATCTAAGCTCTCCAAGGTCATTAAGTTTTCATACAGGCATTGCCTCTTGCAACAGCAAAAAAAGAAAAAAAAAGAGCAGTCTTTCACACTTGTGTCACTGTGTGTGTGTGCCTAGTCACTCAGTCGTGCCCAACTCTTGTGACCCCACAGACTGTAGCCCGCCAGGCTCCTCTGTCCGTGTATTCTCCAGGCAAGGATACTGGAGCGGGTTGCCATTTCCTGCTCCAGAGGATCTTCCCGACCCAGGGATCAAACCCAGGTTTCCTGCATTGCAGGCAGTCCATGATGGACATGAGCTGGAAAAGCAGAGAGTAAGAGACGGGGCATAAGTGAATGAAAGGCACAAAAAGGACAGCTCAGTGCTTACTGGGGCCTGGTGATTTACACTAAAGACGCATGTGAAAGACTGAATAATTACCAGGAACTTAGGTAAAATCCAACCCTTACGTTTTTCAATGTTTCATGAACAAATATTGTTTCCTGGTTGAATCTCCTACTGAAATCAACAAAATAAAAATCCAGGCATTCCTGAAGTCCGTGAAGCAAAGAATCATGGATTCTGACCCACTCCAATTATTAACCACTAGGTTCCCAGGACAGCCAGTCCTAGGCTGCCCACGTTATGCCAAAGGCAACTTTGAGAACCCCAGAAATAGCTGTTGGGCAGTTTGGTTTCAAATTGCTTTCACCCTCTGCTTATATCACATTACCCTCAAGACATCAGTCCCTTTCCAAAGGCCCTACTTCTAAGTGAGATCCTCTTCTCTTTCCTTATGAGGACATACTAGTTGCAGTTTTAAGTTAATATATAAGTATTGATGGATTTCTGCTAATCCAATTTTCCTCTTATTACTACACTCTCTAAATTTTCACATCTCTCTATACAAGCCAGTTATATATGCATGTGTCTATCAAAGAACAATGATAAAGACAGCAGGGGATATTAAAAGACAGAGAATACTAACAAGGAGGATCAGCACAGAAAAAGAAGAGAGAATATAACATATTTCTAACCAAATATGAAAGGTTTGCTTAAAAGCCAGAAATTCCAAGCTCTCAATACCTTCTTCATGATTTCCCAGGAGACCAGACCTACATCCTGAGCATGATGCTGGTGATGATTAGAAGGAAGGAAAGAATAAGGAAGAAACTCAAGACATCTTAGCACCTGGAGAAATAATTAGATCATTTTCTAAGGGACAAGAGACCATAGAGCATCAAAATCTAGCCACAGGGCTGAAAAAATCAGGTTTCTCAGTGTCTCTTCTACTGCTGGGAGAGACGGACTCCATTCCCAGTGCTAAGATCCTTGTGAGCAGAGACAGGATCTCTCTGGTTCACTACTTCATCCACCCTCTAAGAAGTGTCTGGCACTCTGGACATTCTTGTTGAGCACTCAAGTGACTCCCTATCACTTCACTTCCTCGGATCCCATCATCCTCATCTGTAAAATGAGGTGGTTGTGCCAGGTGACCTCTAAGGCCCTTTTGGCTCTGGGCTCCCACTCAACTGGCATTACAAACAGTGTCACCGAAGCCGTCCTTCGCAACCGGGTCATCACCGTTTAATGAAGAAGGAGCCTGGGATACTGACAATCCCCAGCCCTCGGCTACCCACCTTAGTTTCACTTGTCCTCTGTTTACTAGCAGCAAATAGCTAATCATTTTCATATCTCAGATACCTGCTTTCACTTGAATTGAGTTTAATTTATACATAACTATGTTATGACTTTCTGCTGGAGTTCAAACTGGCTGTGCTCCAACTTTGGATTTCAAAGGAGAACGTGATTAATGCATTTCCTACAACTCCACTGGACTCTGAGCGTTCTCCATTGGCCTCCTAATCATTAATCTCACATCTCTCCAGGTTGTTAGACTACCCAGGCCCCCCACAACATTGGCATCCTGCCCACCAGCCAGGCAATACATTTAAATACAAAACCATATAAAACAAATTATTCCCCAAATTTGAGTGAGAATTAGCACAAAGATTAAGGAGTCTTACAGAACTGCTACCTGCCCTCAAGAAGTTTTCCATGTACCAGAACTAGCAATATTCATTCTAAAGAATTAAGGACTTGCTGTAGCTCCTGTCCCAGAAGTCATTTAAAAGTTTTAAAAAAATATTTGGAAATAATTTCAGACTTACAGAAAAGCTGAATGAATAAAAATAACACAAAGAACACTAATACTTGCCCTTTACCCACACTTACCTATAGCTACCATTTCACCCCATTTTCCACTGGCATCCACTTGCTTTCATATGCACGTGCTTTTGTTCTTCATGGATTCTTCCCCCCACTCCTGAACTATTTAATAGTAAGTCAATTTGAATCATGGCTCTTTACCCCAAAAGCAGCAGCAATTAAATTTTAAAACAGGATAGCAGGAGAACAGAATGTTGTACAAATGGTTTAAGTTCCCAGTGACAGAATTTCAAGGATGGCAATGAACAGTGTGGGAGATGCGCGCGCACACACACACACACACACACACACATACACACTCACTCTCTCTCTCTCTCTCTCTCCTTATTTTAGAAGGAAAATCCCTTGAAGGAAATCAGGTACATGGACAACTGCCAGCCTCCATTTTTCTCCAGGAGAAGCAGAGGGCAATGCGACGGGTCATTCTGTTCTCAGGAGTTGATTCTGCCCTCCCTGCCCCCTCCCCAGCCACCCAGCATAAAGCCACAACAAGAGCCCACTTTCAAAAACACCTCTTCTGCTTGGAAGCTCACAAAAATGTTTCTTTTTCTTTGAATTAAAAACATAACCACACAAAGTTCCTCCACAAGACAAGAAAGCGTTGTTCACTACCTTTGTAGCTTTGATCAACCTCAGAAGGCAACAATCCCCACCTGCCGGGGGTGGTGTACCAAATACTCAGGCCACCTCGGCTATTCCCTAAGACCATCTTATCTCCTGGTTTCCAAGACCTGCACCACGAGAGTGGGTTGCAGGTGAGGGGGATTAAGCAGTGTGAAGCCACGCCATCATTAATCATACTGCAAATAATAGCTCTTCTTCCTTAGGCAGTAAAGCATTTTGCATACTGGTAATTATCGTTAATAAACTTTTTAATATATGGCTTCATCCCCTGGAGAAATAAAGGCATTTTAGCTGAAATTAATTTCTTAAAATCCCTTCCTTAGAGCGTCTACAAAATCAAGAAAGTAGTATAGAAAAGAGAGAACTTTCTCAGGTATTAAGAAAAAAAAAACTTTTTAATTAGCACACACTTGAAAACTAAAACACAAACACAGCAGAAACTGGGAACTGAATACATACATAGTTCTCTGTAAATCCCACAAAGACCAGACACTTTTAAATCAACAAGACTCCTTACTGTCAAGGTAACGCCAAGGTAACTCTGAGCAAATGATTCCAAAACATTTCCCTTGTACTAAGCTCCCTGTTTATTTTTTTTTTTTAAGGGAATAGCGCAGGCACAAAATACAGCACAAAGGTAAATTTAAAGTGAAAGGAACACAAGGAGGGTGAGGAGGTTTACTTCAGAGGTCTACTGTGAAACACTTAAATGTGAGAGTTTGACAAAGACACGTATAAACATGCACTTCATCAGAAGGAGTTCTGCGAAGCAATGAGGAAAAGAAAGGTAAGAAGAGGAACACGCCTGCCGTGGCTCCAGGAGAAGTGAAAGATCCCAGGAGCTACCTTGTTTGGAAGCCCTCCGTCGAATCTTCATTTTGGGGAAGGAAGGCCACGAGTAGTTAAAAGGTGAGTCCGAGTCAGAATCCATCTTTTTGTCTCAATGAAATCCAACAGACTCGCAGCAGAGATTCGGGAAGAACTGGGGCGTCCCCAGCCAGGAGGCAAGTCTCCCGTGTGATGTAAAAGGAAGGGATGGGGCTGGGTGAAAGCTGCAAACACCGGGGCGGGAGAGGCAATAAACGTTTTGCTTCCTTCAGGCGTTCAGGCATGTAGACCAAGAAGGAGGCTGTAAATATTCAAGCCAAACTGAGAAAGTACAAGGAGGTGAGCGCAGCCCCTCAGAGTGGCACGGGTACACCTCAGTCCAGTTATTCAAAAGGTCACCGGGAGCAGTGAATCATTAACTCTTCTCCTTGCTGGGAATGGAAGCGAAGAAGAAGGTAACTGCCAACTGAAAGAGAGCCGCAGGGAACTCAGGAAAAGCTTCCCAACGCAGGCGCCTGTTTTGGTCAGGAGCTAGGGGAGGGTTTCTCAGAAAAGCCACCCTGTGCAGTGTGAGATAAAGGTTGAAGTTTATACGTGTGGACAGCCAGAAAGCTCTGGTACATAGGCAAATAAAGGCCGTCATACACAGGGTAGGGATTTTTCCAGAGCGGTCTATTCTTTCATACGACTGGCAGGTTTGGCAGCTTTTCAGATCTAAGAGCCAAAACAGCTCTGATAATTCATTTAACAATCCAGTCTCCCATCCTTTTAATCCTCAAGGGGTTGGAAGCTTTAACTTTCATCCAGAATTGTAGTTATCTCATTAAATTCATGCAGAGGCATCTACTTTACGCTTTAGCGCAACTGAGGCATGTTTCTTCCCTTAAATTGTCACCAGGTCTGGTCGTCAGTCATAGGGCGTTGGGTGCCTTTGGGACTCTGACGCACACTTTCATTCCATCTCAATAGGGCTAGTGACTAATTTACACAGCCTCCCTGAACAACTCTTTGGTAATTAGCATTCAGTAGAAGCCCGTTACTGCCTCCTCATAAATCGCGACACTGCTCAAACTTACTTCTCTAAATCCCGACCAGCAGGCACACAGATACACTGGCCTCGAATAAACTCAAATACAGCAGCCAAGATCAGTGGCAGGAAAAAAAGTGCACCCCAAATCTCATCCAGGAGTCTCTTTTAAGCATTTCTTTTCATAGAAGTATTGTGCTCTGTTTTGAGGTCATCTAATGGCCAAATAAACTTTAAAGGCAAGTGGAAACAAGATGAGGATCTTCTCAGCTTTGCAGATCTGGAAATGACACTGTGCGTCTTAGTGAACACCTACCTCTTCACTTCAATTAGTTCCTGAACTGTTGGCACTCTCATGCCATGCAGTGTGAGAAAATAAGAGGCATAACCTGCTCTCTAATAGTTAATCCTGTCTGATTGGGTAGGATTTGGGTGAGGTGTACAGCTAGATCTGAAAAAAGAGGAGAAATCCCTTACTTTCAAATTCAAATCAGAATTACACGAGTCACCTCTGTGTTTTCATATTGTTTGCTTCATAAATATAGCATACAAGTAGATAAAATTACAACTAGAAGGTAGTTGCTAGCATTACAACTAAGTAAAAACACACAATATATTCTCTGCTTTGTGACCTTTTATTTGAAAAGTATATATTTTTCTTACTCAGCTGGGTGCAATTATAAGGAAAAAGTACTCTCAACTCTAAAACTAGATAAGGTTTTAGTACACATGCATCCTTCTATAAGAAAATAGACAAAATTTTGTGAATGGGTTTCCATTTATTCTGTCTTACAACTGAGAACATTGTAGGCAGCTGCAAAATGAATAATGTACACAGTTAAGTCCTAACCTGTAGATGAAGAATCTTTATATGAGAGCTGCAATATTTTTCGTATCTGATGGGTGACTAAAAGTGTACATCTTGATCAAAAAAGCTATGTGAACTCCAGCAAAATGTTTAAACATATCTTTGCATTTTATTCATCATGGTAAGAACAATACATTTGCAAAGAACAATACTACTGGGTAGAGAAGACCCTTTGTTCTCTAACGCTCCAGACAATACTTGGGGTATGCACAAGACTCTTGGCTGCCTGAGAGATGTCCAGAGACACAGGGAAGCAAACCTCCTCCAGTGAAGGTAATCACCATTTGAAAATGAAAGTACTCGGTCAGGAGATACTGTTATCTTTCTCATCATCACAGTTTCAGAACCACTTAACCAGGGTAAATTCCAGGTCAACAAACTACTGGGACAGGCTGCTCCTCTACTGACCATCAGAGACAGGTCAGAAGACCTTCAGGAAAATGCAAAGACATAAAGGAACTCTGCAAAAAGCTGATCTATGAGCTGAGATGTCAGGTAGATCCATCTCAATCTAATTTTCCCCAAAGTACAGTCGTGGTTGACCAATTCCATATCAACTGATTGTTGATATCAAAATTATTCCAGCAATAAAACTACTAGTCCTACCCAACTGGTACATGTGAGAAGCCCAGCAAGAGACTTTCCAACCTCATTTGCTTTATTATTTATCAACCTTGTTTAAAGAATGAATTACGTGTGCTGACCGGCAGTGCATAGTTAGCATAAAAAGTGGAGTATTGTGTTGACACGGTCCTTTTTTTAGGCCAGCTCATTTTCCTACCAAAGAATTTCTCCTAAATATGGGTCATTTATCCTCCTTACTATCTATGGTAATTGAGTTCCACCCCCCCCCACCATCGGGTCAATGTGATTGCATTTAAATTAACTCAAGATGTTATTTACATCTCATTCATATTCAACAGCTTAATTTCTTTGCTTTTTCTGACTGGCTGATTACAATTGCAGTTGGCAGAATTCAACAATATATCCCCAAGGCCACTTTCTCACCAGTTATCATACAACCATGACAACATAAGAATGTAAATGATTTCATCAGCCTTACTGTGCCTCCTTTAATTAAAAATTCTTTACTTAAAAAATAAAGTCACAATTATCCAGGACATATACTGTCATCTACTTTTCAATCTTGATAAAACTGAACCTCCCTGGAAGAGTATTCATATTTTGGTTTAAATTACAGCATTTATATGGTTTTCCTATCCTCCAATGGGATCCAAAATTCCTTGAGGGCAAGAACTGTTTTTTATATTCACATTTTTAAAGAACCACACACTGCAAAGAAAAAGCATGGGGTTTTGGAGACAAATACAGATGGTCCCAGCTTAGGACAGTTCAACTTTACCAACGGAGCAGAAGCATTCAGTAGAAACCAGATTTGAAAATTTGAACTTTGCTCCTCTTCCACACTAGTGATACGCCCTCTGATAGCCTGTCCTGATGCTGGGCAGTGGCAGTAGGTGCAGCCGCCCGTCAGCTGTGTGATCATGAAGCTAAACAACCTATGCGCTTATAGCCATTTTGCGCCTGTACAGCCATTCTGTTTTCTCACTGGCTTCCCCGGTGGCTGAGCGGTAGAGAATTCACCTGCAATGCAGGAGCCATAGGAGACACAGGTTCAATCCTGGATCCAGAAGATCCCCTGGAGGAGGGCATGCAACCCACTCCAGTATTCTGGCCTGGAGAATCCCATGACAGAGGAGCCTGGTGGCTACAGTCCATGAGTTGCAAAGAGTTGGATACGACTGAAGCGACTTAGCACATGTTCAATGAATTACATGATATTCAATACTTTATTTTATAATAGGCTTTGTGTTAGATGATAATGCCCAACTCTAGGCTAATGTACATGTTCTGAGCACACTGAACACAGGCTAGGCTAAGCCAGGATCTTCAGCAGGTTAGATTTATTAAATGCATTTTGACTGATGATATTTTCAACTTATAATGATTTTATTGGGGCATGACCTCATGAGAAGTCAAGGGAGATCTGTATATCTGGGCTCTGTCACTTATTTACTTAGTGGCCCTAACCAAGTCACTCACACTTTCTGATCCTCGGCTGTCACCTATAAAATGAGATAACATCTATACTTCAAAGAGGTGTGGGGATCAAATGAGATTATGACAGTAGAGAACATAAGTTTTTGCTAACTTTCAGCTTACATATTAAATGTTAGTAAACTTTCCCTCTGATTATACTTCTCTTCTAAATTAGAGACACTGAAGGATGCTTATCTTCACCTCAAGAGTAATACCTTGATTTTTAAAACAGAGACATGGCAATGTACAAACATCATACCCAAACAGAAAAAGGAGGAGGATTTGTTTTGCTTCTCTGCTCCATTGTTTGATCACCAGAGACTATAGTTTTTAGCACAGTTAAATACATTCTTGGGGGAAAAGTAAAATAAATACAGACAAGAGGCAGCAGGACCCAAGATGCAAGGACAAGCCTATCTTGGATAACTTCAGCTACACACAGTGGTAATTTCAAGCCTCAAGTTCCAGCATTGGGTGAAAGTTTCAGAGATGATCAAAGTCTTCCTCCAAAACCTCTAGAAGGCAACATGGCATAGCTCCAAGTTCAACAGAAGCAGTTCTTTGCTGGAGAACATAGTTACCTTGCTTGGGTACCAGGTGCAATGGTTGGCTTTCACTGAGAGGCCATGTTTTACAGAAAACAAGGATCTTCACAACCACAGCTTGGGACTTCCCTGGTGGTCCAGAGGTTAGAATCCTGCCTTCTAATGGGAGGGGTGGGGGAGGTACAGGTTTGAACCCTAACTGGAGCTAAGATCCAACATACCTCCGGGCCAAAACACCAAAATATAAAACAGAAACAATACTGTAACAAAGTTAAAAAGACTTTTAAAATAGTCCACATCCAAAAAATCTTTTTCAAAAAGCACGGCTCACGTCCACATGTAAGACTTGCTCACTGTGAGCCGGGGTAGGAAGCACACGCTCACATCCCCAGGATCACGCTCTCTCAGGGCCGCTCAACTCACTTGAGTCTAGAACCACCCAAAGTTCAAATTATTTTCTCCCTATCTCCTCTCCCTATTTAATTTTTTAAATAGAGCCTAGAAAGTTAAATTCACATAAAGTAGACATAGAGAAGGAGCATGGTAGAGATGCGAGTTTGATTCCTGGGTCAGGAAGATCCCCTGGAAAAGGAAATGACTATTCATTCCAGTCTTCTTGCTTGGGAAAGGTCCATGGACAAAGGAGCCTGGTGGGTGACCGTCCAGGGGTCACAAAGAATCGGACACGACTGAGCACAAACACATACACACACAAAGGAGCATGATACAATGGTGGTCATAAACTGGATGATGCCATTCATAATACCACCTTACTTTAAAAATAAGAACTTTCTTTTTATTTCCTACCTACCATAATCACCTTAATTTATCTTAACAAAAACTCTGCATGCCCCTTCACAACTAGGATGACCCCCTTACGTCATCCTACTATCTAAGGGGGAAAAAATGGACACAACCTAGAAAGCCAACAAACGAAATTAGTTGTATTATGATAAATGCACATGTAATTAATATAAGAGAAAAAAATACTCAAAAACACTTTAAGATAGTAAAATAATGGATTTTCAGACCAAAGTAACATATTAATGAATTATGCTGTCAAAGCTTCCACCAGCATTTAGTATTGCTAACAGATGGAGGTTCTACTTAGATGATTCTCTAAGAAAAGAGAGATCCTTAGTGGACCTCTTTTGTTCTGAGACATAACTTGAAAGAACTAGGATAAATTCATTAAATATTCCTGAATGATACATTATGAAGAATTTTTAATTTATTGTGAAGAGGCAGATGTGGATAGTAGATATAAGGGCCCCTTGGAGCAGAAGAAGCAAGGATATGGGCCGTGATTCTGCAGAGAGAAAGGAGGGCAGGGAGAAAAGAACTAACATCTTGTTACAACCTAAGAAGAAAAAAAAAATTCTACATAGTAGGTAGAGCCAAGGTATTTAGGAAAGCAAAATTTACGATTCCAGCTGAATTTATTCTCATCAGTTCAGTCACTCAGTCATGCCCAACCCTTTGCAACCTCATGGACTGCAGCAAGCCAGACTTCCCTGTCCATCACCAACACTAGGAGCTTGCTCAAACTCAAGTCCATTGAGTCAGTAATACCATCCAACCATCTCATCCTCTGCCGTCCCCTTCTCCTCTTGCCTTCAATCTTACCCAGCATCAGGGTCTTTTCTAATGAGTCAGTTCTTTGTATCAGGTGGCCAAAGTGTTGGAATTTCAGCTTCAACATCAGTCCTTTCAATGAATATTCAGGACTGATTTCCTTCAGGATGGACTGTTGGATCTCCTTGCTGTGCAAGGGATTATTAAGTGTATTCTTTAACACCACAGTTCAAAAACATCAGTTCTTCCAAACTCAGCTTTCTTTATAGTGCAACTCTCACATCCATACATGACTACTAGAAAAACCATAGCTTTGACTAGATGGATGTTTGCTGGCAAGTAATGTCTCTGCTTTTTAATATGTTGTCTAAATTGGTCATAACTTTTCTTCCGAGGAGCAAGCATCTTTTAATTTCATGGCTGCAGTCACCACCTGCAGTGATTCTGGAACCCAGAAAATAAAGTCTGTCACTGTTTCCATTGTTTCCCCATCTATTTGCCATGAGGTGATGGGACCAGAAGCCATGATCTTAGTTTTCTGAATGTTGAGCTTTAAGCCAACTTTTTCACTCTCCTCTTTCACTTTCACCAAGAGGCTCTTTAGTTCTCCTTTGCTTTCTGCCATAAGGGTGATGTCATCTGCATATCTAAGGTCATTGATATTTCTCCCAGCAATCTTGATTTCAGCTTGTGCTTCATCCAGTCCAGCATTCCACATGATATACTCTGCATATAAGTTAAATAAGCACAGTGACAATATACAACCTTGATGTATTCCTTTTCCAATTTGGAACCTGTCCATTGTTTCATGTCTGGTTCTAACTGTTGCTTCTTAACCTGCATACAGATTTCTCAGGAGGCAAGTAAGGTGGTCTGGTATTTCCATCTCTCTCAGAATTTTCCACAGATTGCTGTGATCCACACAGTCAAAGGCTTTGGCATAGTCAATAAAGCAGAAGGAGATCATTTTTGGAACTCTCTTACTTTTTCCATGATTTAATGGATGTTGGCAATTTGATCTCTGGTTCCTCTGCCTTTTCTAAATCCACCTTGAACATCTGGAAGTTCATGGTTCATGTACTGTTGAAGCCTGACTTGGAGAATTCTGAGCATTACTTTGCAAGCATATGAGGTGAGTGCAACTGTGTAGTAGTTTGAACACTGTTTGGCATTGCCCTCTCTGGGATTGGAATGAAAACTGACCTTTTCCAGTCCTGTGACCACTGCTACGTTTTCCAGATTTGCTGGCCTATTGAGTGCAGCACTTTCACAGCATCATCTTTTAGGATTTGAAAAAGGTCAACTGGAATTCCATCACCTCCACTAGCTTTGTTTGTAGGGATGCTTCCTAAGGCCCACTTGACTTTGCATTCCAGGATATCTGGTTCTAGGTGAGTGATCACACCATCGTGGTTATCTGGGCCATGAAGATCTTTTTTCTACAGTTCTTCTGTGTATTCTTGCCACCTCTTCTTAATATCTTCTGCTTCTGTTAGGTCCATACCATTTCTGTCCTTCATTTTGCCCACCTTTGCATGAAATTTTCCCTCGTATCTCTAATTTTTTTGAAGAGCTCTCTAGTCCTTCCCATTCTGTTGTTTTCCTCCATTTCTTTGCATTGATCACTGAGGAAGGCTTTCTTATCTCTCCTTGCTATTCTTTGGAACTCTGCATTCAGATGGGTATATCTCTCCGGTTCTCCTTTGCCTTTAGCTTCTCTTCTTTTCTCAGCTATTTGCAAGGTCTCCTCAGGCAACCATTTTGGCTTTTTGCATTTCTTTTTCTTGGAGATGGTCTTGATCATTGGTCCTATACAATGTTATGAACCTCCATCCATAGTTCTTCAGGCACTCTGTCTATCAGATCTAATCCCTTGAATCTATTTCTCACTTCCACTGTATAATCGTAAATGATTTGATTTAGGTCATACCTGAATGGTCTAGCGGTTTTCTCTACTTTCTTCAATTTCAGTCTGAATTTGGCAATAAGGAGTTCATAATCTGAGCCACTGTCAGCTCCTGGTCTTGCTTTTGCTGACTGTATACAGCTTCTCCATCTTTGGCTGCAAGGAATATAATCAATCTGATTTCAGTATTGACCATCTGGTGATGTCCATGTGTAGAGTCTTCTCTTGTGTTGTTGGAAGAGGGTGTTTGTCATGACCAGCGCATTCTCTTGGCAAAACTCTGTTAGCCTTTGCCTTGCTTCATTTTGTACTCTTAGGCCAAATTTACCTGTTATTCCAGGCATCTCTTGACTTCCTACTTTTGCACTCCAGTCCCCTATGAGGAAAAGGACATCTTTTGGGGGTGTTACTTCTAAAAGGTCTTGTAGGCCTCCATAGAACTGATCAACTTCAGCTTCTTCAGCATTTCTGGTCGGGGAACAGACTTGGATTACTGTGATATTGAATGGTTTGCCTTGTAAACGAACAGAGATCATTCCCTCATTTTTGAGACTATACCCAAGCACTGCATTTTGGAGTCTTTTGTTGACTATGAGGGCTACTCCATTTCTTCTAAGGGATTCCTGCCCACAGTAGTAGAGATAATGGTCATCTGAATTAAATTCACCCATCGCAGGCCCTTTTAGTTCACTGATTCCTAAAATGTCAGTGTTTACTCTTGCCATCTGCTGCTAGACCACTTCTAATTTACCACTTGATTCATGGATCTAACAGCCCAGGTTCCTAAGAATACTGCTCTTTACAGCATCAGACTTTGCTTCCATCCCCAGTCACATCCACAGCTGGGCATTCTTTACACGTTGACTCCACCTCGTCATCCTTTCTGGAGCTATTTCTCCACTCTTCTCCAGTAGCATATTGGGCCCCAATCGACCTGGGGAGTTTATCTTTCAGTGTCATATCTTTTTGCCTTTTCATACTTTTATGGGGTTCTCAAGGCAAGAATACTGAAGTGGTTTGACATTCCCTTCTCCAGTGGACCACCTCCATTATTCTCATAATGTTCCTATTTTAATTTTCAATTTCCCCAAAATTTTTGAAAAAGTTTCTTACATGACATAGACTTGTTCAGAAACATTTTTTAGAATCAATTTTAACATCAATTGCTTTATAGACTTTTATATGGTCATACATATGTAAATAAGTTAAAAGAGCAAAGGATGTAAACAGATTTAACAAAAACATTATCAATAAAATTTTGAAGCTGAAATTCACACAAAATGTGATGGATAATCCAGTTTGTTTGTTTGTTTGTTTTTAGTATTTAATGTGGTGGACTCATCTTGTATATGCTACTTGAATATTGATCCTTTTAGGCCCTCTCAACTAACAGAGCAAGGAAATATGTGTGTCCTCACACAACTGTGAGCTTCCCTGATGGCTCAGTCAATAAAGAATCTGCCTGGAATGCAGAAGACCTGGGTTTGATCCCTGAGTCGGGAAGATACCCTATAGTAGGATATGGCAACTCACTCCAGTATTCTTGCCTGAAGAATTCCATAGACAGAGGAACCTTCTGGGCTACAGTCCATGGGGTTGCAAAAAGTTGGACACGACTGAGAGACTAACACTTAAGCTAGGTATACACCCATACCTACAAATATTTCCATAGACAGCCACGTGTATTTAACTAATCATGAGTTCATACTGATGTCAACATCTCTAATTCATTACTACATGAATCATTCTGGCCTCCTCTCCTTGTTTATTTGTAAACTCCCACTTCAACTGTGAGAAACCTGACACCTACTCTCCATAATCCATTAATTTACTTATTTCCAGAATATATTTATAGCAGTATTAGAAATGTTAACCTACACCCCTACGGGAAATAACTTTATAACCAAGAAGACAGAGCTTATGTACAGTTTCTTTAGCCTTTATTCTTACAGACTACTCATTTCCAAAGTGACTGAGGTCTGTATCCCACTCCCATCCTCTATAGTAAGGTCATTCCAAAAATCTTTAATAAAATTAGACTGTTTTGCTATATTCTATATTCATCACAGGATCCTCCAACCTCCTAACTTTTAAATTTGTATACACTGAAGCTTACTCTGGGTGCCATAAATTTCTATGGGCTTTGACAAATATAGTGTTATGTATCCACCATTACAGCATCATAAAGAATATGTTCGACACCAGAAAAGAGAAAAGCAAAAAACCACAATGACTGGAATACATGGAAAGCACACAGAAGTCAAATGGAAGAGTCCCTCATTGCTAGAGCTAAAACGCTCTGAACAGTGCAGTACAAGGTCACGATCCCAAGCTTAAAATATTATCCATGAATTCATACTGACATAAATGTCTGAATAAATAAGCAAAAGGATTCACATCTCCCAAGAAAAGAGCTGCAAAGAGTATAAGTGGGTATTCTGCCCACAGAGAAGCATACAGAGAACTCCTCATTGCTGTAAATCATGACTTCCTTCCAAAGAACACACTATGCGAAGAGGAGTAGGGAAGAGTAGCTTTAGAGTGGAGCAACCTGACAAATACTAGCTCCACCAGTTAATCAAGGTCACCATCAGCAGTGACAGGTCAGTGACTGTTGATGTTCTACACCACTGATACAATGTGATGGACCTGGCAGTTAATCTCAGTGGTTTTCCTCCCCAAATCCATGACCCCAGTGAAATGATAGGGATTAAAGAAAGATATACCCATTTGAACGCAGAGTTCCAAAGAATAGCAAGGATAGATAAGGAAGCCTTCCTCAGTGATCAATGCAAAGAAATAGAGGAAAACTACAGAATGGGAAAGACTAGAGATCTCTTCAACAAAATTAGAGATACCAAGGGAACATTTCATGCAAAGATGGGCACAATAAAGAACAGAAATGTTATGGATCTGACAGAAGCAGAAGATATTAAGAAGAGGTGGCAAGAATACACAGAAGAACTGTACAAAAAAGATCTTCATAACTCAGTTAATCATGATGGTGTGATTACTCACCTAGAGCTAGACATCCTGGAATGTGAAGTCAAGTGGGCCTTAGGAAGCATCACTACAAAGCTAGTGGAGGTGATGGAATTCTAGTTGAGCTATTTCAAATCCTAAAAGATGATGCTGTGAAAGTGCTGCACTCAATATGTCAGCAAATATGGAAAACTCAGCAATGGCCACAGGACTGGAAAAGGTCAGTTTTCATTACAATTCCAAAGAAAGGCAATGCCAAAGAATGCTCAAACTACCACACAATTGGACTCATCTCACACGCTAGTAAAGTAATGCTCAAAATTCTCCAAGCGAGGCTTCAGCAGTACGTGAACAGTGAACTTATATATGTTCAAGCTGGTTTTAGAAAAGGCAGAGGAACCAGAGATCAAATTGCTAACATCCACTGGATCATCAAAAAAGCAAGAGAGTTCCAGAAAATCATCTATTTCTGCTTTATTGACTATGCCAAAGCCTTTGACTGTGTGGATCACAATAAACTGTGGAAAATTCTGAAAGAGATGGGAGTTCCAGACCACCTGACCTGCCTCTTGAAAAACCTGTACACAGGTCAGGAAGCAACAGTTAGAACTAGACATGGAACAACAGACTGGTTCCAAATAGGAAAAGGAGTATGTCAAGGCTGTATATTGTCACCCTGCTTATTTAACTTCTATGCAGAGTACATAATGAGAAATGCTGGGCTGGAGAAAGCACAAGCTGGAATCAAGACTGCCAGGAGAAATATCAATAACCTCAGATATGCAGATGATACCACCCTTATGGAGGAAAGTGAAGAGAAACTAAAGAGCCTCTTGATGAAAGTGAAAGAGGAGAGTGAAAAAGTTGGCTTAAAGCTCAACATTCAGAGAACTAAGATCATGGCATCTGGTCCCATCACCTCATGGGAAACAGATGAGGAAACAGTGGAAACAGTGAGAGACTTTATTTTCTTGGGCTCCGAAATCACTGTAGATGGTGATTGCAGCCATGAAATTAAACGACACTTACTCCTTGGAAGGAAAGTTACGACCAACCTAGACAGTATATTAAAAAGCAGAGACATTACTTTGTCAACAAAGGTCCATTGAGTCAAGGCTATGGTTTTTCCAGTGGTCAAGTATGGATGTGAGGATTGGGCTATAAAGAAAGCTGAGTGCTGAAGAACTGATGCTTTTGAACTGTGGTGTTGGAGAAGACTCTTGAGAGTCCCTTGGACTGCAAGAGGTCCAACCAGTCCATCCTAAAGGAGATCAGTCCTGGGTGTTCATTGGAAGGTCTGATGTTGAAGCTGAAACTCCAATACTTTGGCCACCTGATGGGAAGAGCTGACGCATTTGAAAAGACCCTGATGCTGGGTAAGATTGAGGGCAGGTGGAGAAGGGGACGACAGAGGATGAGATGGGTGGATGGCATCACTGACTCAGTGGACATGAGTCTGGGTGGGCTCTGGGAGTTGGTGTTGGACAGGGAGGCCTGGCATGCTGCACCTCATGGGGGCACAAAGAGTCAGACATGACTGAGTGACTGAACTGAACTGAACCACTTGAGGGACATTTTATAGAATACCTGACCAGTATACCTCAAAACTGTCAAGATCATCAAAAACAAGTCTGAGAAACTCTCACAGCAAAAGGGAACCTAAGGAAACACAACTAAATGTAATATGATATCCTGGGGCAGCAAAATGGAAACTAAGATAAAAACTAAGTAGATCTAAATAAAGGATGGTCTTTAGTCAGTAATTATGTATCAAAGTTGGCTCATTACTTCTAAAAAAAATGTACCACGATAATAACATATGGTGTTAAATAATAAGGGAGAGTAGGGGGAATCTCACTGGGAAAGACCTTGACCTTGATGTTGGGAAAGACTGAAGGCAAAAGGAGAAGAGGGCAACAGAGGGATGTGATGGTTAGATAGCATCCCTGACTCAGTGGACATGAACTGAGCAAACTCTAGGAAATAGTGGAGGACAGAGCAGCCTGGTGCGCTGCAGTACACGGGGTTGCACAGAGTCAGACACGACTTAACGACTGAGCAGCAACAAGCTGGATCTAGAGGGCTGGGTATATGGGGGCTCTCTGAACTACCTTTGCAACTTTACCATAAATCTGAAACTGTTCTACCGAATAAAATTTAAAAATGTTTTAAACAATGGGGGCAAAAAGTACAGAATCTATGTTCATTAAATATTTGTGGAATTCATGCTAAAAGAAAGTCTGCATTGCTTATTCAGATACATAGAATAAAATTCTATTTTCCTTTACTTAAGTTCTTACATGATGTTATCATGTTACCCTGAGGAAATTAATTAAACATTAAAAGATTATCTGTGGAAAATAATTTTAACTTCTCAGAAACAGTGTGATTTGGGGGAATTGATGCTTTTGAACTGTGGTATTGGAGAAGACTCTTGAGAGTCCCTTGGACCGCAAGGAGATCCAACCAGTCCATCCTGAGGGAGATCAGTCCTGGGTGTTCATTGGAAGGACTGATGTTGGAGCTGAAACTCCAATACTTTGGCAACCTGATGCAAAGAGCTGACTCATTGGAAAAGACCCTGATGCTGGGAAGGATTGAGGGCAGGAGGAGAAGGGGACGACAGAGGATGAGATGGGTGGATGGCATCATCAACTCGATGGATATGGGTTTGGATGGACTCTGGGAGTTGGTGATGGACAGGGAGGCCTGGAGTGCTGTGGTTCATGGGGTTGCAAAGAGTCAGACACAACTGAGCAACTGAACTAAACTGATGCTCCTAAGAGTTAACCCAATGAGAAGCCCTTGCTGGGCACTGGTAGGGCAGGCAAGTCTACCTCACTGAGATCAGCAGAAACCAAATGGCACATAAATCTCAAGAACCTGGATGAAGCCCAGCTTGCTTACTCAAAATTTGCTTTAAAATTCTAAACACCTGGTGCATCGAGATTTCA